>PVJO010017355.1:0-39424 GCA_004026905.1 Hystrix cristata | reverse complement strand
TCTCTCTGTCGCCTGGCAACGGATGTCGCAGGGCGGGATCGCTTTGCAGGCTTTGTCCGGCTGTGGGGGCCTCTCTCTCACCTGGCTGGCTGAAAAGTCCGGTGGTTACCAAGCACCTCCCCTCCACCTTCCACCTGTCCACGTTTTGAATTATTTTTTTTTTTTTTGGTGCTGGGGATTGAACTCAGGGCCTTGTGCTTGCGAGGCAACACTCTAACCACTGAGCTAAATCCCCAACCACATTTTGTATTTTTGATGTACCAAATTACATCTTCCATAGTAATTGCCTATCTCTTAATATATTAATGTAGTTACTATTTTTAATTGTTTTGTTTCTTAATCTTCACACTGAAGGTATGATTTATGCTCGATGCTTACAATATTGGAGCATTCCGAATTTGTATAAGTACTCTTACCTGTGAATTTTATATCTACCTATTTTTTGTTTCTTGCTGAGTATCTCTTTCTTTGAATATGGGGAACTTCTTTGATCATCTTTTGTAGAATATGCAGGTTTTCTGAAGATGTAGACTTTTGACTTTTGTTTGTCCTAGAATGTCTTTATTCCTCCTTCATTTCTAAAGGAAAACTTGGCAGGGCACAGTATTCTTTTTTTTTTCTTTTCTTTTTTTAAATTTTATTTTAATGGTACATTTTAAATATTCATAGTGATAACATTCAACATAGGGAATTTGTACCTGTACGTGGTACATCTTACTGCTTCTTTTTTTCCCGTTCTCCTCCCCTCCCTTTAACCCCTCCTCCTTCCTTATTACAAAAGCTTTGTTTCCAGTTTTTTCCTTCTATTCTCTTTTCTCTTGTTCCTCTGTTCCTTTTCCCCTTCCCTTCCCTTGTTCCCCTTCCCATTTGAAGAATTTCTTCCCTTTCCCAATATAATACATTTTAGTCCTTATTTACACTTTGTTTCTCACACCAGAGTAATAATGCATTATTTAAACATGTGTGCGATGCACCCATTTACCTAGAAATATCTCAAGCTTATCATTCTTTATGGCAGAGTAGTACTAAATTGTATAAAAAAGCCACGTCTTCTTTTTTTTTAATTTACCTTGAGAACATACTCTCAAGTGAAATAAATCAGACACTCATGAGTACTCATCGAATTGTTTCTCTGATATGAGTAAACATAAGGGTAAATAAGGTCAGAGAAGTGTAATAGATATTATATAAAATGAAGATAATATTGAAAAGAGAGGAGAACTAGAAAGGGGGAAAGGGGAAAAGAAAGAAGGGAAAAAGGAAAGAAGGAGGAAAGGGAAAAAATGGGAAAATATAAATAAACCTGCTGTAAATAGGGAAGAGGGGAACAGAAGGGAGTGGTGGGGAAAAGGGGGGGGAACCAAGATACATTATGCGCAGGTACAAAATAACCACGATGAATGTGACCATTATGTATACAATGTACCAATACATGTTCTTGGTAAAAAAAAAAATTAAAAAATAAAAAAAGAAGTAAAAATAAAAAAGAGGGCACAGTATTCTTGATTGATAGTTTTATTTTTTTTCCTTTGGTAATAAAATTTTCATGTCACTCTCTCCTGGTCTATAAGGTGTCTGCTGAGATGTGTGCTGCCAGGCAGTTTGGGACACTCCTATATGTTATGTTTCTTGTCTTTTGTAGCCTTGAGAATCTTCTCTTTTTTCTTTTATCTTTGAGAGCTTGTTTATAAGATGTCTTGGGGGTAGATTTGGTTGAGTTAAATTTCACTGGTGACCTTTTACCTTCCTGTACCTGCTTATATGCATCCTTTTCTGTTATTTTTTTGAATAATATTTCTATAATTTTGGCATTTTCAAGTTCTTAAAACCCAATGACCCTAATATTTGCTCTTTTAATAATATGCCAAAGTTCCTATAAGCTTTCTTCATTCTTTTTTCTCCTCCATGTATTTTAAAATAGCCTGTCTTTGAGCATACCAATTCTTCTATTTGATCTGTCTTGCCATTGATGCTTTCTTTTTGGGTTTTTAATTTCACTGAGTGTACTTTTCAGCTCAAGAATTTGTTTTATTTTTTAAAAATTGTTTCCATCTCTTTGTGAAGTATCTCTTTTAGAATATTAAACATTTCTCTTTGTTTTTGTCAAGCTCATTGACTTTCCTTAAAATAGCTATTTAAATTCTCAACCTGAAAGCTCTCCCATACTTCCCCTTGGTCAGTTTCTGGAATTTTATTTTGAGTATTTAGTAAGGTAATGTTTTCCTGAAAAGTCCTCATGCTTATTGGCATGTGAAGTCATCTGGGTACTGAAGGATTTGGTATTTACTCCAGTCTACTTATTTTATTTGTGCCTGTCTTTCCAGAAATACTAAGCAGGCTGCCCAGCAGTGGATTTCAAGCCTAAGGCCAAGACTTCCTTCTCTCTCCCTCCACCAAGTGGGAAACTTGTCTCTCAGAGTTGGGCTGCTTGGAGGGGTGACGTGAGCAACTCTTTTTTCTTCCTGCCTTCTTCAATGTGTTTTTTCTTTTTGTTGTATTGAAACCAGATCCTACAGTCTCTCCCATGATTTCCTCAGTTCCTATGAAGGTAGTTTGGTACTTGAATTGCTCTGCACATTGTTGACACTTTACTATGTTAAACCTTCCAAATTATACTATACTACATCTCTCCATTTACTTACATTTTCTCTGACTTCTTTTTGTTTTTTTTTTTTAAACTATACATTTCCTGTGTATATGGGTTTTTTTAGATTTATACCAAAATATCTCATGCTCATAATACTGAATAGAACCACTTTTCCACCCATAGTCTTACCAACGTAGGAAGTTATATTTTTTTTACCATTTAATTAGTGAAAGTTTTCAGTGTATTTTAGTTAGATGTACAAATGAATTGGCATTTTAAGTAGCCAGTTCTATGAGTTCTTTCTTTTGTCTTTCGGATTTGTTTCTTGCTTAGGAAAGTCTTCTCTGGCTCAAAATTATATAAATATTTCTTTTTGATGTGTGTTTTGTAGTTAATTTTATTGGTAAATCTTAGATATACATAATGATCACATTCATCATATGGAATTTATATCTGTACATAATATATCTTGATTCTTCTTTTTTTCCCCCAATCTCCTGGCCTCCCTTTAACCCCTCTTTCCCTCCTTATTTACAAAAGCTTTGCTTTCATTTTTTCTTTATATTCTGCTTTTTTCTATTCCCTTCCCCCATTCTTTTCCCATTTGAACATTTTCTACCCATTTCCCAGTATCTATTATACATTTTAGTTCTTATTTAACCTTTCACACACCAAAGAATGCAATATTTAAACGTGTGTGTCCCATTTATTTCACTTAAGAGTATGGTCCCAAGGTGCATCCATTTACCTTGAAATGTCTCGTTTATCTTTTTTATGGCAGAGTAGTATTCCATTGTATAAAAAAAGCACATCTTCTTTATCCATTTATCTGTTGATGGGCATTTGGGGTGTTTTCGAGATTTAGCTATTTTAAATTGTGCTGCTATAAACATGAGTGTGTATGTATCACCATGGTATAATGCTTTTAATACTTCTGGGAAGATATGAAGAAGGAGAATACCTGGGTCAAATGGAACCTCTAGTTTTAGGTTTTTAAGAAATCTTCACACTAATTTCCACAGTGGTTGCACCATTGTGCACTCCCACCAACAGTGGAGAAGTGTTCCTTTTTCCTCACAGGTATGCCAGCATTTGTTTTTGGTTGATTTCTTGATAATAGTCTTTCTGGAGTGAGATGGAATCTCAGTGTTGTTTCAGTTTGCATCTCTTGAATGATCAGTGGTGTTGAACATTTTTTCATATATTTATTTACTATTTGTACTTCTTTGAGAGGTGTCTATTCATTTCAGATGCCAATTTTTAGATTGGGTCTTTAAATTTGGGGTGTGTTTTTTTTTTTTTTTTTTTTTTTTTTTTTTTTTTTTTTTTTTAATTTTTGGGTTTTTTTTTTTTTTTTTTTTTTTAGTTCTTTATACATTTTGATGTTAGCCCTTTGTCTGAGGCAGAGCTGGCAAAAATTTTTTCCCACTCTTTTGGTTATATCTTCACTCTGTTAGTAGTTTCTTTTGCTGTACAAAAGCTTTTTAAGAAGTTGAGATCTCAGTTGTTAATTCTTTGTAATCTGTCCTGTGTGGTCTGGGTTTTGTTTATAAAATTTTTGCCTACATCAGTTTCTTCAAGAGTTCTAACTATTCTATCTTCCAACAGATTTAGTGCTTCTGTTTTAACATTTAGATCTCTGATCCATTTCAGTTTAGGTTTAGTACATGGTGAGAGGTGCAGGATTAGTTTTAAGCTTCAGCATGTGGAAAGCAAGTTTTTCCAGCACCATTTATTAAAAAGGCTGTGTTTCTTCCAGTGAAGGTGTTTGACCCCTTTGTTGAAGATAATGTGGCTGAGTGTGTTTGGAGTTGTTTCTGCATCTTCTAATTTGTTCCACTGATCCTTGGGTCTGTTTTATTTATTTATTTTTCCAAGACCATGCAGTTTTTATCATGGTAGCTTTGTAGTATAATTTCAAGTCAGGGATTGTGATGCCTCCTGCCTTGCCTTTGTTGCCCAGAATTGCTTTTGCTATTCTGGGTTTCTTCTGGTTCCAAATGAATTTTAAAATGGTTTTCTCTAATTATGTGAGATGTGGTATTGGTATTTTGATCATAGGATTGCATTAAATCTGTATAATAATTTTGAGAGTATGAGTAGTTTTACTATATTGGTTCTTTCTACCCAAGAACAAGGGATATTTTTCCATTTTCTGACATCCTCTTTGATCTCCTTTTTCAGAGTACTGTAGTTTTCAATGTAAAGTTCTTTTACTTCCTTTGTTAGATTTATTCCTAAGTATTGCATTTTTTTCCGATGCTACTGTGAAAGATGTGATTTCCTTAATTTCTCTCTCAGTGAGTTTGTTATTTGTATACAGGAATGTCGTTGATTTTTGAGTATTGACTTTGTATCTAGCTATGCTACTGTATTTGCTTAATAAATGTAGAAACCTTTTGGTGGAGTTTTTGGGGTCTTCTATGTAGAGTATCATGTCATCCACAAATAATGATAATTTAAATTCTTCCTTTCCTATATTACTCCTTTTATTTCTTTCTCATGTCTAATAGCTCTGGCTAATATTTCAAGAACTATATTGAATAGGTGTGGTGACAATGGATATCCTTGTCTTGTTCCTGATTTTAGTGAAAGCTTTCAGTTTTTCATCATTTAGTATTATGTTGGCTGTTGATTTGTCATAGATGGTTTTTATCAGATTGAGATAAATACCATCTATTCTAATTTTCTGTAGGGTTTTTTTTTATCATGAATGGACTTTGTCAAATGCTTTTTCTGTGTTTATTGAGATGATCATGTGGTTTTTGTCCTTGATTCTCTTAAGATGGCTTATTACATTTATTGATTTGCATATGCTGAATCATCTCTGCCTCCCTGGGATGAATCCTACTTGGTCATCGTGTATAATCTTCTTGATGATTTGCTGCATTCTGTTTGCCAGTATCTTACTGAGGATTTTTGCCTTTAGGTTCATTAGGCAGATTGGCCCATAGTTCTCTTTTTTGGTTGGATTTTCTCTGGTTTTGGTATCAAAGTAATGGTTGCTTTCAGGCATGAGTTTGAGAATATTACTTCCCTTTCAATTTCATTAAGGAGTTTGAGGAATAATGGCATTAGGTCTTTTCTAAATTTCTTGTAGAATTTACCATTGAATTTACCATCAGGACCTGGGCCTTTCTTTGTTGGTAGGTTTTTAATTACATCTTCAATTTCATTGACTGATATTAGGTTATTTCAAATTTTTATATATCTATATATATCTATATCTAGGAATCTTTCAGTTTCTTCTGTGTTTTCCATCTTATTAGAATACAGGTTGTCAAAGTAGGTTTTGATGATCTGGATTTTTGCAGTATCTGTTGTGAATTTCACCCTTTTGATTCCTAATTGCATGGATTTCAGTCTTTTCTTTCCTTTTTTAAATAATACTGGCTAAGGATTTGTCAATTTTATTTAATCTTTCAAAGAACCAACACTTTGAGTCATTAATTCTTTGTATTTTTTCTTAGTCCAATTGCATTCATTTCTCCTCTGATCTTTATAATTTCCTCCCTTCCTTATAAGTGCTTTGGTCTTGACTTGCTCTCCTTTTTCTAGAAGCTTGGGGTTCAACATTAAGTTGTTTATTTGCACTCACTCTGTTTTTCTGATTAGTGATTCACTGCTATAAATTTCTCTCATGGGACAACTTTCATTGCATCCCATAAGTTCCCATATATTGTATTGGCATTGCCATTTAATTGTAGAAACTGTAATTTCTTCTTTCATTTCATCTGTGACCCAGTGGTTGTTCAGGAGGGTGTTAATGTAATTTCCACATGTTTATGTAGTTTTTGTGTTTTCTTTTGCCACTGATTTCCAATTTCATTGCACTATGGTCTGATAATATGCCTGGGATAATTTCAATTCCTTAAACTTGTTCTGTGAGCTGGTATTTGATCTATTTTGGAGAAAGTCCCATGTGCATCTGAGAAGAACAGGTATTCTGATGTTGTGGGGTGTAATATTCTGTAGCTGTCTACTAAGTCCATTTGTTCAGAGGTTTGGTTCTGTTGTGATATTTCTTTGTTTATTTTTTGTCCAGTTGGTTTGTGGCATTGGGACCTGGGCCTTTGAGGTCTCCCATTACAGTTCTATTAGTGCTTATTTGATTTTTCATGTCTGTTAATATTTGTTTTATATAATTGGGTGTGCTGGTATTTGGTGCATATATATTTATGATTGTTATCTCTTCCTCTTGGATTGTTCCCTTAATAAGTATGTAAAGTATGTAGTGACTTTCTTTGTCTCTTTTGACAGTCTTGGCTTGAAATGTACTTTGTCTGCAAATAGAATAACTACCCTGCTTTTTTGGGGTTCCTGTCACATGGAGTATTGTTTAGCAGTCTGTGAATTTCTTCTTGAGTTAAATGTGTTTCTTGTACAGCATCTTGTTGGATCTTCTTTTTTGATCCATTCTGCCAGTCTGTTTCTTTTGATTGGTGAATTGAGATCATTTACATTAATGGTTATAACTGATATGTATTGACCTGTTCTTTTTTTTTTTATTTTAAACCAAGAACATGTATTGGTACATTCTACATACAATGGTCACATTCATTACATTAATTTTGTACCTATACATGATGTATCTTGGTTCTCCCCCCTCTTCCCCCCCTCCCCTCTGTACCCTCCCTCCCTATTTACAGCAGGTTCATTCATCATCTTCTATGTTATCCCATTCCCCTCTCTCCCCTGTTGCCTTTCTGCTTTTCCCCTTCTTTCCTTCTAGTACTCCTCTCCTCTGTCCACCATCCTCCTTTTATAGAATATCTATTATACCTCTTTTGACCTGTTCTTTTAATATAATTTTCCTGTTGTTTGTTCCCTTTCTTTCCCCTCTGCTTAATTGCTTGCCTTGCCTGATGGATTCAATCCTTTGGAGTTTGTGGAATTGTAGTCTTTGTTATCTCTTTCTAGAATAGTCTTCAGAATATTTTGGAGTGCTAGTTTGGTGGTTATGAATTTTTTCAGTTGTTCTTTGTCATGGAAGTATCTTATTTCTCCATTAATTTTGAAAGAAAGTTTTGTAGGGTATGTCAATCTTGGTAGGAGGTTGTTTTCTTTTAGGTTTTGAAACACTTTGCTCCAAGCTCTCCTTGATTTAAAGGTTTGTGTTGAGAAGTCCGTTATGATTCTGATGGGGTTTCCTTTAGAGGTGACTTGTTTCTTTATTCTAAAAGCTTTTAGTATTATGTTCTTTTGTTGAGTTTCTAGAATCTTGAGTATTATATGCATTGGTGTAGTTTTTTGTTTGTTTGGCTTTTTTTTTAAACGTGGCTAACTGGAAGTTTGTATACCTCACTTATCTGTATGCCATATTCTTTTTCCATGCTTGGAATGTTTTCTGCCATTACTTCTGTGATCAGTTTTTTTTTATGTCATCTGCACTATCTTCTGGGTTTTTTTTTAATTGACTCCAATCAATATTATTTTTAAGAAATTTTTCTTTTCATGATTGCTAACCACAAATCTAGCTTCTAGATCTGATATTCTGTCCTTGCTTTGGTTCTTCCTGCTGCATATACTTTCAATAGAATTTTTAATATTTTGTATATCTGTTTGAATCTGTTTCCTGGATTCTGTTTCTTTCTTATGTTGGGCACTCATCATTTTCCTAAGCTCTTCTTTTTTTTTTTTTTACCTGTATCTATGCTAGATTCACTAAACATATCCTTCTTTTTAGTCATCATCTCTGTAGTTATCTGAGAAATTATTTCTAATTTGATTTTTTTCTGGATCCTCATTCATCTGTTTTGTTACTTCCACTGTTACCATTTCAGAGAGTTCAGATTGGTTGCTTTTGAATTGTTCCACCTTACTGCCCTCTGGGTTTGCTTTGGGCAAGCTGGAAGTCTGGGTTTGCATCTTGCTTCCATGTCTTCTCATTTTCTTTTCTTTTTGCTTAATTTCTGCATCGATACTTACAAATTGCTTATGGTAGTTAGCTTTATTTCTAATATAGAGAACTCCTTAGGAAATGACTATCTTTCAGAGATGTCTAAACCAAACAGGAGAACAACAGAACAAAACAAAAAAACTAGAAACAATGTTCACATTCATATAAAACAAGAACAGTCACATAAAAATACTCATATTAAAAACTCATGTAAACACTTACATAAAAGCAAGAACAAACAGTGAAGAGGAAAAAAAAAAGCAAAGGAAGAAGAAAAATGGCCACTGCAGGGTGTGTCTCTGCTCTCAGTGGTAGACAAAGTGGGCAGGCAGAGCTTGGATCCTTGTTGGTTGATCCCAGAAACCCTGCTTTAGAATTAGGGTGGGGTGGTGGATAATCCCAGCAAGCCTGCACTTTGAACTTCACTGAAGCTCATGGTGATTTTGGTTTCTGGCTGTGAGGCTGGGATCTGAGTTGTTTAGCCCACAACACTCTTGGTGCCTCTTGTTCCCTTGAACTCTGTTCCCCCAACCCTGGGTGTCTCCCATGGCTGTGCCTCACCCTGACACTGTGAGCTGCTAGTTGGAGCCAACACAAGGCTGTCCTGAGTCCTGGGTTCATCTGGCCTCTTTCCAAACTGGCAACCAGCCAGTTGCTGTCTCCTGGGGATGTCTGGACTGGAGCCACTCACCAGCCACTGCAGCCCATAGTGTCCACTGCTCTGCTCCACTGGTGTGTTTCTCCATGGAGGCCTCTGGACTGACTCATAGTCACCGTGGCTCTGTACATTTGAGCTGCCTCTCTCACACCATGAGCTGGGATTCAGGGGGAAAGTGCTGTTTGCCATCTCCCTCTTCTGTGTGGTGGTCACTCTCTTCACTCTCTGTTTGGGCAGGCTCCAGTTCTTTTTTTTTTAATATTAGAGGTTTATTTAAAACTTATTTCTTACCTTGAGTATGCAAAATACATACTCCACAAAATTTCTTTACTTTGTAGTTTACAAATATACAAAATAGAAGTTTGCTTAAATTTATATTACATATTTATTAAGGCAAGGAACTATATAGAAAAAACACATTTGTTCTGCTTAAGGTGTACTTGGGAATAAACCATTGTACAAATTATTGCACATCTGAAACCACAGTGCATAACAGACTGTCTGCATAAAAATGTTAAAGTAAACCAGGTATATCTTCCTGACTTAGGTCATAAATGTAGATCGGAAGACAAAAATAGATTTTCCTTGTCAAAGTATGCAGCAGTTTGAGAAGAACTTTGGCTTCCTCATTTGGGACCTTTAGAACCAAGACTCACCAAGCACCATCATGTAGGATATTAAAACATACTTTCTGTACCTGAATTTCTTCCTCTTCTAGCATCATACTAGTGGCTTTTAGAAGGCAAAGAGAATACAATGTGATCTTTATACTTATATTGCATCAAAACACAATTCCAGAGAATCCTGGTCTTCCTGCCCTCCCCAACCCATGGATCTAATTTATACCCTGATATCCACAACTTCCAGTTTCCCCCATGGTGTTTTGTAAGTCCGAGCATGTTGAAGTTAGATTTGGAATTGGAATGATAGAAGATCCAGTCATAGACCCCATCTGTTCTCTGATTTTTGTTATTTGGATTTCTCCTTTCTCCTGATGATTCACTCACAAGCTGACTTGTTGGAAACTTGACCATGATTGTAGCGCTTGCCAGCTGGGCTCCTCCCCTTGTGGGAAGACAGTGTGAAAGGTTTAAAAAGATACTGAATTCTCTTCTGGTAGTGTGGGTCCTGTCCACTCTCGGGGACTTAAAAGTGCCTTTTCATGTGTAAAATGAGGTGGTCTGACCTGGAGAAGGCCCGGTCACACTTCTGGCACTGGAATGGGCAGTGCCCTGTGTGTTTGTGGTAGTTCCTGGTCAGTTCATCAGAGCGGGCGAATTTCTACCCACAGCCATCCCAGTCACAGTGGTAAGGTTTCTCACCTGTGTGGGTTCACAGGTGTGCCTTGAGATGAGAACTCTTTGTATAGGTTTTGCCATAGTCCACATAATCACAAGTGTGGGTGGCTGTCCTTTTCTGGGGCCACGACCTTCTTCCCCTCTTTGGCTGGGCTCCTCTAGCAGGTAGGAACTGGGTGGCATGAGCTCTTGGTAGTGAATCGGTGGTACCCGCTGGTGCATCTGGTCGGCAGGAAGGGTGGGTAGTTGGGGATGGAATCCTGGGGGAAGCGGCAGGGCAGGGTGACAGTCCCTGGTGCTCAGCAGTTCCTCGGGACCCTGGGTTGGGTTAGGCCTGCTCGGGAGCTGCCGCCCCAGGGGGAAGTTGTGTGCGCTTGGCCGGTGCCCATTGCTGAGTGGCAGTCCAGTGCCCAAGTGGGCCTCCAGGGGCTGGCCTCCTGCTTGATCTTGGGACACATGCATGGTGGCCCGCTGCTCTAGAGCACCACCACCATCGAGTGGCTGCCATCCAGGCTGCTTTTGCTAACACTGATGACTGACGGGCTGCCATACTCACTTCCTGGGGCACTCAGTGACGCCTTCAGCACAAACTTGCCCATCACCCCGCCACCTGGTGGTGGCGGCTGCTGCGGTGGAATGTACACCAGGTCCAATTTGGGCCACAGGAGCTCAGCCACGGAGCCACCTGAGGGACTCAGGTCCGTTGATGTCCACCAGGTTGAAGGGAGCCATGGGAGGGGGCACTGACTCCCGGCCATACAGGAGGCCACCGCCAGTGCTGCCCAGAGCCACCTCTGGGTCGCCCCTGGCCCAGATGGGGTAGCTGAAACTGCAGGTGAAGCATGCAGTGACAGGGCCGCTGCTCATCAGAGAGGATGAGGATGAGGCTGGCGCCAAGGAGGATACAGTGGCAGCCACGGACTCTTGGTGAGACAGCGAGTTGGAGAGAATAAATTCTAGGTCCAGGAGATCGTTGAATTCCTCTGTCTGCCTCTGGGGTAGGAGAGCTGGGTTGCTACTGCTACACGCCGTGCCTGTGCCACTGTCCAGGTCTGTGGCCATGGTCACCGCAGCCAAGTCAAAGGGGCCGGCAGGGAAGCACGGTGGGAAGTCGCTTCATGTGGGAGAGCTTCTCCCGCCAGCAGTTATTCAGGGCATCTGCTGGACGCAGGGTCTTGTCCCTTCCTGCGGGGCTGGACATGAACGTGGAGAAGGCGGGGAGCAGTGTGTAGCTGACAGCCACGTCAGACTCACCAGGTGGCTGCCTCATTCATGTGGGGGTCCAGAAGATCCTCGGGATGGGCTCCAGTTCTTAATTCAGATCTTTTCTGGGTCCTGGGGACCTACTTCCCTCCTTCTTCTCTTCCCTGTGTCTCAATATTCCAGCATCTGTACTTCAGATCTTGGAGAGGCTGATTTGCTGCTGCTCACCACTCCACCATCTTCCCAGAAGTCTATATAAACATTTCTTTGAATTTTTCTAAAATATTTATAATTTTATTTTCACTTTTAAATTCTTGGTCTAGAATTTATCTTGGTTTGGATATCAGCATCTAAACACCTTCCCCCAGTGATTATCTAGTTACTCTTATTGGTTTTCATTACCTACTCTTTCGAAATGACACCTTTAGCATATATTCTTGAGTTTGTTTGTGTTCTTTCTAGTTCCATTCCATTGATCTTTTTGTCAATTCTAACATCAGTAGTAGGTTATTTATATTGTTATGGCTTTGTAATACATTGACTCTTTATTCATCTTTTGCAGAATAGTTGTGGTTCTACTACATTAATACTTTCAGATGAGCTATAGAATAGTTTGGGAAGTTTAAAAAAAATAGCCCACAGGAATTAATTCAGGGAGAATTCACTGATTTGACAATATTGAAATTTTCATGCCAATTGTGTTATGTCTCTTTAGATACCAGGTCTTTTTTGTTAATTTTAATTTTTTAAAAATTATCTTTATCTTGGCTCTGTCTAAGTTAAAAATGTTTTTGAGAGGATATTGAATATTTAAAAAATGTTATATGTTGTCATTTCTCCTCTAATTTAAAATTTTATAGCTTGTACATTGAGAAAGCAATTGATGTTTTCTATATATTATTTTTTTACTCATCCACTTTACTGGACTTAATCATTACTTAATTTACTGTTGGATTTAATGTAATTGTACTTTATTGAGAATATACGTATCCTTATTCCTAAATAAGAGTCCCTCGTGAATTTTTTGTGAAAGATACTTGCATTACTAAGTTGTGGTACCAAAGTTACTTCAGCTTCTTAACATGATTAGGGAAATTTTCCTACATTACTAATGGTAACAAAAGAATTATATTTTCTTTAAAGAATTTGCCCATGAACCCACTGATGCATGCCACTTATGTATGTGATTCTTTGAGAATATCTTCTGATATCATAATGGTTATTATCTTACTAAGGTTTTGTAACCCTTCTTGACTAATTTTTATAATATGTAGTTTCCTAAAATACCATACATTTTTTGGATATTTTCGCAGTTGCTATCATAGATTGTACACGATATTCCTTTTTATCCCTTGTAATGATTCTATTTTCAATTTATATTAGTACATGTTTGTAGTACATAATGATTACATTCATTGTGGGGAACTGGTATATGACATCTCAGTTCTTTTTTATCCCCTTGCCCTCTACCACCACCTTTTTTTTTTATTTCGATTTTGATTTTTTACCAAGAACATGTATTGGTACATTGTATACATAATAATCACATTCATCACGGTTATTTTGTACCTGTACATGATGTATCTTGGTTTTCCCCCTCTTCCCCACCCCTCCCTTCCGTTCCCCCACCCTTCCCTATTTACAGCAGGTTTATTTACATTTTTCCATTTTTCCCCTTTCCCGTTCTTTCCTTTTTCCTTCCTTCTTTTCCCCCTTCTCCCTTTCTAGTTCTCTCTTCTGAATACTTTTTTTTACATAATATCTTATTATACCTCTGTCCTTATTTATACTTATGATTTCTCATATCAGAGAAACAATTCGATATGTACTCACGAGTGTCTGATTTATTTCAGTTAAGAGTATGTTCTCAAGGTGCATCCATTTACCTACAAATGCCTCTAGTTTATCCTTTATGGTGGAGTAGTACTCCATTGTGTAGAAAAACCACATCTTCTTTAGCCATTCCTTAGTTGTTGGGCATTTGGGTTGTTTCCAAGACTTAGCTATTACAAATTGTGTTTTGCCAGTATCAGATTCATTTGTTTTATAAGTCCTTATATAGTTAATTGTCATACATACAGATTAACAACTAGACTAGTAAGAAAAAAAACACTTAAGAAAATTGTACTAAATCAAGGAACACTTTTAGATACATTGTCCATTCTGGATTGCAATAACTTTTTTCTTTTTTCCTGTTATCTTTTATTTTGCACTTAATTTATATATTGAGTGTCTCATATAAGAGAAAACATACACTATTTAAACTCACATGTCTGATTTACTGCACTTAATATTATGGTTGCAAGGTGCATCTATTTTGTGACACATGACTCAAGTTTATCCTTTGTTATGGCAGAGTACTATTCCAGTGTGTATAAACACATTTTCTTTGTCCATTCATCTGCTGGTTGACAAAAAGGTTGTTTTCAAGATTTAGCTATTATGCATTGTACTACTATAAACATTGATA
This sequence comes from Hystrix cristata, assembly GCA_004026905.1. Taxonomy (NCBI): domain Eukaryota; kingdom Metazoa; phylum Chordata; class Mammalia; order Rodentia; family Hystricidae; genus Hystrix; species Hystrix cristata. The sequence continues at coordinate 25,309 of PVJO010017355.1, read as the reverse complement.
TGCCTACATTACTTTGGAGAAAATACCTAGTTGGGGAATAGCTGGGTCCAGTGAAATTTCTAGTTTTAGTTTTTCGAGGAATCTACATATCGATTTCCATAGTGATTTTACCAGTTTACATTCCCAGCAACAATGAATAAAGGTTCCTTTTTCCCTACAGCCTCACCAGCATTTGTTATTGGTTAATTTTTTGATGATAGCCATTCTTTCTAGAATGAGATGGAATGTTGTTCCATCTCATCAGTGTTGTTTTAATTTGCTAGTGATGTTGAACTTTTTTTTTTTTTTGGTGCTGGGGATTGAACTCAGGGCTTTGCGCTTGTGAGGCAAGCATTCTAAACACTGAGCTAAATCCCCAGCCCCTGTTGAACATTTTTATCATGTATTTATTGGCTGTTTGTACTTCTTCATCTGAGAAGTGTCTATTCATTTCAGATACACATTTCCACTGGGTCTTTAAATGTGGGGCATCTAATTTTCTTCAGTTTTTGTATATTCTAGATATTAGTTCTATGAGAAGTGGCTGGCAAAAATGTTTTCCCATTGTATAGGTTGTCTCTTCATTCTGTTGGTGGTTTCCTTTGCTGTGCAAAAGCTTTTTAATTTGATGTGATCCCATTTGTTGATTCTTGGTATTATTTCTTATTCAACTGGAGTTCTGTTCAGAAAGACTTTGCATATACCTATGTTTTCAAGTGTTTTACCTATTTTGTCTACTAGAAGATTAAGTCTTTCTGTTCTAATGTTTTGATCTTTGATCCATTTTGATTTTAGTGTAGTCCATAGTGAGAGATGTGGGTCTAGGTTCAATCTTCAGCATGTGGATAGCCAGTTTCCCAGCACCATTTGGTAAAGAGTCTATCTTTCCTGCACTGAAAATAATTTGGCCCTTTTGTCAAAGATAACATAGCTGAGTGTTCCTGAAGTTGTTTCTGCATCCTCTATTCTGTTCTACTGATCACAAATCTATTTGTTTCGAACACTATGCTGTTTTTAATCACTGTAGTTTTGTTTTATAACTTGAAGTCCAGGACTGTGATGCCCCCTGCTTTGCCTTTGTTGCTTAGAGTTGCTTTTACTAGTCTACATCTCTTCTGGTTCCATATGAATTTTAGGATTATTTCTTTAGTTCTATAAGGAATGCTATTGGTATTTTGATTGAGATTGCATTAAATCAGTATACAGTCAAATCTTGGATTTCAAGTAACTTGGTTTGTCAGTGTTCCACAAGACAAGCAAACATTTCTAAGAAATTTTAACTTGATAAATGAGTGATATCTTGTAATATAAGTAGTATAGTCATGCCTAATGTCACATGATCACAACTGGTGCGCGCTCTCTCTCTGCTTTGATATACAAGTACTTTGAGTTACAAGCAGAATGAATTATTCCTACAAACCAAGGTTTTAATGTAACAGTTTTGAAAGTATGGCCATTTTGACTATATGGGTTCTGCCTACCCAGGAATAGGAGATATCTTTGCATTTTCTGATACCCCCTTTGATCTCCTTTTTTAGGGTACTATAGTTTTTATTGTAGAGGTATTTCATTTCCTTGGTTAGGTTAATTCCTATGTGTTTCATTTTTCTAGATGCTATTGTGAAAATATTGTTTCCCTCATTTCTGTCTCAGTGAGTTTGTTATATACAGGAATGCTATTGCTTTTTGAGTGTTGATTTTGCATCCTGCTATGCTACTGAATTTGGTTATTAATTCTAACAGTCTTTTGGTGGAGTTTTCAGGTCTTCTGTATGGAGAATCCTATCATCTGCAAATAATGATAGTTTAATGTCTTTCTTTTCTATCCATATCCCTTTTATTTCTTTCTATTGTCTAATTGGTCAAGCTAATGTTTCCAGAACTGTATTGAACAAGGTTGGTGATAGTGGACATCCTTGTCTTGTTCCTGATTTTAGAGGGAAAACTTTCACCTTCTCTTTATTTAGTATGATATTGAGCATCCGTTTGTCAGAGATGACTTTCATAAAATTACAATAAAGACCTATTCCTATTTTCTTAAGGGTTTAATGATGAATTGATGTTGGATTTTGTCAAATGCGCTTTCTGCATCTATCGAGGTGATCATGTTATTATTGTCCTTGCTTTTGTTTATGTGTTTTATTACATTACTGGTTTATGTATGTTGAACCATCCCTGCATCCCTGGAATAAATCCTACTTGCTCATGGCATATGATCTTTTTGATGATTTGCTGCATTCTGTTTGCCAATATCTTTCTGAGGGTTTATGCATCTATGTTCATTATAGAGATTAGCCTGGAGTTCTCTTTTTGGTTGGGTCCTTTTCTGGTTTTGGAATCAGGGCAATGCTTGTTTCTAGGAATGACTTTGAGAATACCGTTTCTCTTTTGATTTCACTGAAGAATTTGAGGAGTATTAGTATTAGATCTTCTCTAAGTTGACTGGGGGTTGGTAGTTTTGGAAAACATTTTGTGGCCTTATCTTTTCATGTTTCTATTGTTTTTGTTTTGTTTGTTTTGTGCTGAGGTTTGTGGATACTTATAGTTTAAAGACTTTTTTGCTAGTATAGAGACCTCTTTAATTGCCTTTCAGTGATGTAATTTAGGTTGGCTAATTTTAACCCTGTGCTACAGTCCCAAGATTCAACCACCTTGTTTAATTTGGGAGAAGAGGATGCAGTGTAGTTAGCCCAGCAACCAAGTTCTCTAGGAATGTATTATAGTATTGTTGATGTCACACGGGTAATCTGAGTGTTGGCTTACAAAAAAGAGTGACAATTTTGTGACCCTATTAATATCAGGCAATCAGCTACGGTAGTATCATCCAAGATAAAATAGATATTAAGTACCTTACCAATTATGTACCACCTTTAATCCTAGAGAAGAGATCCGTAATTACAGTGTAAGCATTAAGACTAGCTAGGTATTGACTTACAGCTAATATATACTACATGTGATATCTATATCTCTTCTAATTGTAGAAAAGAATTCAACAGTAATTTTACAAAGTTAACTATCAAAAGATTAACAAAGCTTTATGGTTATACTACTAAAGATGTACAGGGCTTGGGAATGGGGGAATGCAAGAGAAACTTTTAAACCTTAAACTCTATGATATTTGGAGGAGAGAGGAATGGTACAAAGGATCTTATTGGAGAGTAGAAGTATGTTTATAGAATTAGGTAAATGTTATGGCTTGTGTCTAGATGTCCCTCTAAAGCCTCATACACTCATAGGTGGGAGTTCTGGGAGGTAGCTGGATCTAGGGTGTATGATGCTGAGATTAAATTGTATGATGCAGGGATTAAGGGGGCATGATTCCTAAATTAGTCCACTGATTGGTTTAGTATAGTTGTGGGTGTGGATAATGGGAAGGTCCACCCTGGGTGTGAGTGGCACCACTCAAAAAGCGGATAGCCTGGATGGATATAAAGGGACAGAAAGAAGGCAGGCCTGCTGCTACTGCTGCTGCTTCACTACTTCATTGCTTTGCTGCCTTCTGTCTGTCGTGAACTGTTTCTCCTCTGTGATACCCCTCTGCCATGCCACTCCACCTTGGAGCCAGCTGACTGTAGACTGAAACCTCTACGAATTGTGAGCTGAAATAAACCTTACCTCCTTGAACTTTGGGTGTTGGGTGTTTTGTCTCAGCAATGATAAAAGTAACTAAGACAGTAAAGGTAATATTAAAAAAGAACTGGTGAGAAATAGAAAATAAAAAGAAAAAGAGGGAGCAAAAAGAAATTATATAGAGAGTAAAAATAATAAAGAGAGAAAATTAAATTGGAGAAGAAGAAAAAATAAAAAGAAGAAGAAAAAGACAAGAAGCAAGACAGAAGGACAAAGATTTCCTAAGCTCCAGGAAACTGATGAAGAAGAAAGGAAGAGAAAGAAGGTAAAAAGAAAGAACAATACATAACAAAAAGACTAAAATCAATACAGTCACAAAATACAAAAACAAAACCCCAAAAATAAAAGTAAGAAAGAAACTTCTCTGTGATTTTGAACGTGTTGTTTTCTTCCAGGATCTATAATTTTGGGGCAGTGTCCAATTCAAGATGCATCCCTGATCACACTGGTAGATAAAGAAGGCAGGTCCCAAATCCATGCTGGCTGCAGTCACCAGCAGGTAGCAGGATTAGGGCAAGGGTGCCAATTCTGTGACTTTCAACTTCAGAGTGATTCGCACTGAGCCTGGTCCCTCGCTGTGGGGTTGGGCGTGGATTTTCAACTCATTTTTCAACTCATCTGGTGGTCTCTTGCCAGCCTGATTTTGGCTCCTTGATCCTGGCTGTCTCCAGTGGCTGTCCTTCACCCTGTCACTGTGGAATTGTAACACTGGGAGCCCTGAAATGAAACCAACCTATGATTGCTCTGAGTCCTGGATTCAGTTGACGTCTCCCTGGGATGGTGGCCAACAAACCTCTCCAGGGGTTATGGCAGGCACTTGGAGTGGAGTCACTCACCAGCTGTTGCAGCATACAGCATCCACTGCTGTGTTCCACTGCTGTGGTTCTTCCTGAAGGCCTCTGGAGTCCCCTGCTTTCACTTTGTCTCTAGAGATTTGGTCTTCATTGCTCACAAGCCAGGAGCCAGGGGAGAAAGTATAGATTGTCCCTTCCTTTTTCTGCATTATGTTCTGCCTCTTCAAATTCTCTGTAGACTCCAGTTTTCCTGTCAGATCCTTCCTGGGTCCTAGGGATCTACCGCCTACCTTCGTTTGTTCTCCAAGTTATTTTCCAGTGTCTGGATTTTGAATCTTGGAGAGAATGAGTTATTGTTGTTTACCACACTGTCGTTTTCCCACGGTCCCCTTGTAATGATTTCTCATTCATGATATATGTGATGTGTTATCTTTCTCCTATGTACTTGCACTCATTTACATGCTGTTTTCCTCAGAACTTTTTTTTTTCAATCCTATGCATCTCTATTCGACCAGCTCATGGAAAAATATATTAACTTTTTTCCTTGTTTTTAAAATTCATTATATTTATTGTTTTTCTTACTTTACAAAGTCTTATTTTGCTTTTCCCTAGTTTCCTGAGTTGACTGTTTAGTTTCTTTTAATTATTTGTACCTTCATAATAAAACTCCAAAGTGACAAATTTTCTTCTAGGAATTATTCTGACTATATCCCATTAGTTTTCAAGATAGTGTTATACCAATCTTGATTTTTCTCATTAATCTGTAATGGTAGTTTGTACTTCCTCTGACACAGGTGTATTTTTAATTTTTGTTGTTTTATTTATGTTAATATTTACCTTTATTTCAAGTGCGTTTTACTTTTTATTCTTTTATTTTTATTTCTATATTTATTGCATTACATACAGACAACGTGACCTAAATAAAAATTTCTTCTTTCTTAGGTAAGTGCTGTAACATTGAGCTATCCCTATAACAAATTTCTGCTTTCTTAATGAGGTTTTCTTCATGGTTTTAGCTATGATAGGTTTTTATAAATGACTCACGTTTGAAGAGCTATATCTTTCATAGGGCGCAAAATCATATCAATTTTGACTTAATAAGTTGTATAATTTATATACTAATTTATTTTTTTCTGCTTAAGTAATCAAAGTCTAAAAGGATTGTAACCACCCACAATCATTGTGGTTTGTATACTTTTCTCCTGGCATTTTTCACCTCTGCTATCCCACTTCAACTTCCCTGGTACAATTTTTTAAACTAAAAAATTAATATATGTTTACAATCAGTGTATGTCTGTGTTTTTGTGTGCATTTTTGTGTGTGTGTTTGTATAAAATCAGCCCTTTTCTCTAGTTTGAAGAAAAACTGACAAATTCAATTCAGCAAAATTTACTTTACTTGAGCAGGAAAGCGTTCCTATAACTAGGCAGCATTCTAGACCCAGTATGTTTAGAATACCTAATGCCACTGCATATGCAGATTGTATTTATAGCCAGAGACAAGAAGCACCATACAGAAGCAACCTTATTGCCAACAGGTGGCATCTACCTTAGGAGGTCATATTTTGGCACCTTTCATCCTCTGATTAGATGGAGGGTTAACTTGGATGATTGAGATTCAGTTACTTGGTTACAAGGGTGTAGGTAGGGTTGGATTACTCCCTGCTTGTGTATCAAGCAGGTTGTAGTTTCCAGGGGCCACTTGGGTCTAAACTTACTGTTCAAGTACAAAGGCTGGTTTAGACCAAGTTTATTTTGTTTCAACATGCCTCTTACTCTTTGGAGGTAACAGCTATAAATCATTTAGAGTGTATCCTTCCAGAACCTTTTTTGTGTGTCTTACCATTTTATTAACTTTTTGTCCTTTCTTCAAAAAATTATATAAGTAATACGTGAATGCATATATATATACACACACACACACACACACACACACACACACATACATGTATATATGTACAATGGTATATAATACATAGAGAAATACAGCTTTTTTGTGGTACTGGGGATTGAATCCAGGATCTTCTCACTGAGCTATGCTTTTATTTTTATTTTTTCTTTTTATTTTGAAGTAAGGCCTGTTTAAGTCACTAAGTTGCCCAGATTGAGCTTGAACTTGTGATCCTCTTGCTTCAGCTTGAAATACAGGTTTTTTTATGGGTATAGAGTTTATGATATTTTTGGTTTTTTGAATAGGTCATGCTGTATACATTAGTGTGCAATTTTCTTTTTTCTCTTGTGAACAAGTCTAAGTAGTGGTCCATATAAGTACTGTGTAGATCTACTGCATTCTTTTAAACTGATCTGTAATTCTTTTACATGAATGTAGTCTTTATTTATTTAGAAGCTCCGTTGATAGACCTGATCCATTAATTTCCTATCAAGATGAGATATTTTCAGTTCATTTCTTGTTCTGCTTTAGTTAAAATAATCTAGGCTTTAGGTCCAGATTATTATTGTTTAATACATTACATTCACGATGAATAACAATTTTTGACATTTATCTGGTATATTGTGAGTCCTTTTAATGTAAAAGTTCAGTCTTTCTTTGGCTCAGAGAAATTTTTATGTTATTTCTTTGACCTTATAACCCTTCTACCTTTTTTGTGTTTTTCTTTTTGTTTTAGTATATTTTTTTATGAACTCTATCAAAGGCTGAATTTTAGTAGTTAGCAGAGAGAAAGAGAGCTGTTCTGCTACATATGACATCCCCATTCAGGAGCAGGTTGCCTGCCAACATCAGGTTCTACAGAAGCATACGTTGCATGATAGGTGAGAGGGTGACCTCCTTTTTACCAGTTTCCTAGGGTGAAGGGCTCTCCACACCCAACCTGGTTTTGACAAGTGACTGGGATGGCCATGCACAGTCATGCAGCCACTGGGAAGGTAGGATGGGGACACTGGCTATCCCATCTCAACCAAGGCTCCCAGGTTTCTAACCCATTCTCTCCTTTTGAGTGTTATCTCCAGAATCTATTCTGTATGTCTCTCAAGTTTTCATTCATTTTCTTAATGTTCTTTTACTTTTCAGTTCCGGGAGAATTTCTTAAATTTGCCTTAGGAAATGTTGATTTGGTTTTCAGCATCATCTAATATGTTGTCCACTGTCTATTACATCTTTTTCTTAATTAAATAATTGCTTTTTCATCAGAAACCAGCCTTTCTAGATCTTAATGTTGTTTTTTTCATAGCGTCTTCTCAGATCTTTTTGAGAATATATGTTTTAAAAGTTGATTCTATTTCTTGGGAATGAAAAATATCTTATAGCTAGGCACTTGTTGATTCCTAAAAATGTTTCTCCTTTAAAAGTTGCTTGTTCTTTTACATATATGTGGTTAATTTTTCTTCATCTTTATAGATGTTCTTTGAGTTTTAGTATTTGAGATGGATTTTATCAGATTTATTTTCCTAGTTCAAGACTAAGAGTATTTTTTATATTTTCTATACTTTTGATTTATTTATCATTTCCCCTTTGTTTCTTTCTATCTCTGGATAAGAACAAGCATTTATGAAGTATTGGAAGAATGTTCTAGGCAGAGGAGGTCGTGAGGGAGGGAGATAATGTTGCTGCTCTGCTGAGCGGCATCTTGTCTGCATTTGTTGGAGCTGTTTGAAATTACATGGGTCACTGCCACTCTTCCCTAAACGTCACAAAAACTCTCATTTGAAGCCTAGTGCAGACGGGGCTGAAAACCATATCATGTAGCAAATAGTAGTTAGGGAAGTCACATAATTTATATATTTATTTATGGTGCTGTGGATCAAACTCAGGGCCTCGTGCTTGCCATGTGAGTGCTCTACCACTGACCTACATTCCCAGCCACCAAGTTATGTGGTCTAGAGTGGGGAAGATTTACAGGAAATATAACAAATATCTTCAATAGATGAAGTGATATAACAAGAAGGATTAGACTTCTTCCATGTAGTTCCAAATGGTAGAATCACACTAGATGGGTATTGTCTTACTTTCATTGAAAGGAAGGAGAATTATTGTAACTGACAAAGCTATTTTAAATTATATTGACTCTAGATTTTAACTATACATTTAGATGTTGCCCTCATATTTATATTATCATTTGATACCAGCATGCATGCATGGGGGTGCCAAGCACCTACCTGGGGTACTAGAATGAGCTGTATAAGTTCTGGCCATGTCATTAGCACACAGAAGCTTTATCCTCAGAATTCCTGCTTTTCATTCCTACCCTCTTTTGTTTTTGTTTTGTAATTATCTGACCTCAGTTTCTTAATACTTAGATGGTAGTCATTCTCTTCTGTGTGAGTTCTTCTTATCTGGTTATTACCATGTGATATTCCTTTAGACAGTGTGATAGGCAGAACAAAATACCAATACCCTAATCCTCAGAACCTGTGGCTATGTTAGCTGACACAGTAAAAGGTAATTAACATTGCTCATTAGCTGAATTTGAGACAGAGCAGTTATCCTGGACTATGTGAGCCCAGTGTAATCCTTATATGTGGAAGAGAGAGGTAGAGGATGATGTAGCAAAGACTAGGCTAGTTATTGCTGACTTTGAAGGTAGAAGAAGCTACAAATCAAGGAATGCGGGATTCCTCTAGAAGCTAGAAAAAGCGAGAAAATGGATTCTGTACTAGAACCTCCAGAAAGGAACACCGCCCTGCTTCCCCCAGGGAGGCCCATTTTGGATTTCTGACATCTAGATCTATAATATAATGAATTTATGTTGCTCTAACTGTTGAGTTTGTGGTAATTCATTATAGCAGTAATAGGAAACTAATGCAGATTTCTGAGAAGATCCAAGGCTGTATTCCAGGAACAGCTAGAACTTCTTGGTGGTTTTGTGATCAGAAACTTAATATGTGTGTTGCTGAATTGTTTTATTCAACCTTATTCTGATAACCATTTCCCTACGCAAATATACATCCCTTTCTCCAGTGCTTCTCATTGGTCACCTAGATTCCAGGCAATAAAAGTAGCCTCTACAAAAGAAGGCCCAATGAAGTAAAGTTTATAGGGAGGGGGATTTCATCCAAGACGAAAAATTTTCTGTTAAAACCATTCAAAGAGAGATTGGGCTATATTTGGTTATTTGTAAAGCAGAAGCTAAATATTTTGTGGAAATGATAGTGAATATTCACGCATTAATTGAGGTGTTGAAGTAGGATAGCTTTTACTGTTCTTGAATCCTACTGAGGGGCTGGGAAGAAGAAGCATCACTGAGATTGATGGACTTTCTGTGTACAGATGTGGAGTGTAACTAAGGCCATGTTTGCCAAGCTGTGCATTCTGACTGTGGGAATGGTATATCTTGATGTAGGGGTACTTTTTGCTGATTCATATAAAGTTATTATCTATCTACTTGATTATATGTGTGTTTGAAAGATTGCATTCACCCTAAGGTACTCTTTAAAAAAAAAATCTACAAAGACCCTGTATTGGGTCAGCATAAACCATGGGACTAGGTCTATAGCAAAAAGTTTCTTGGAGTCACAGAAGCCAAGACAATGATAAATTAGGAAAAAAGAAAAAGAAAAGAAGAGGGTTATATTACTAATGCTTTAATCCTACTCTGGCTTCTCCTATCCTATGGTTCTCTTCCAAATTGTGCTATTGGTACTTTCTCCCTGTCTTAGTTACTTTCTCATTGCTGGGACGCAGTACCTGACACCCACAAGTTAAAGGAGGAAAGATTTGTTTTAGCTTACAGTTTGTAGAAGTTTCAGTCCATAGTCAGCTGGCTCCAAGGCAGGGCAGCATGGCAGAGGTGAAAGTCCATGGCAGGTCAGGCAGAAAGCAAGAAGCATTGGGCCTCCCTTTTCCTTTTATTCCATTCAGGCTACAAGCCTATTGGTTGGTGCCACTCAGGTGGGCCTTCCCATTATCCACACCCAGAATTATGCTGATCCAAGCAGAAGACTAATTTAGCTAGCACCCTTAATCCATATTCACACACTCCAGATCCAGCCACCTTGGAAAAGCCCCACCTATGAGTGCATGAGGTTTTGGGGGGAACATCTAGATATAAGCCATAACACTCCCTATCAGTATATTCTAATAGCATATCTAACTGGGAAAAGGAACTAATAAATAATTATAAATCTGTGTATTTTAGAGTTAAATAAATGTGATCTCTTTTAAGAGTTTACTGTAAAAGTTAGTAGTAAGAGGAGGAGAGCAAGAATCTACATATTGGAGGTTAGGGAAAGAGGGTGTGTCTGCTAAAGTGCTCAAAGAGAAAGCAGAGTGTCTCTCTCTGGCTTATAAGACTTGTCATCTACCAAAATATATAGGGACAGATAATGCTAGGGTCCTCAAAGGCATGGGAGATATACATAGGCACCTTATCAACTCAGTTTCTGCATACCTAGCAGAGTCCTTGTTGACAAGGATGTTCCTCCTTGCCACAGATAGTCCAGGTAGTTAGCTCTGTCTGGAGATAGGTTCCGTATCCTATCCATGTTCTTGTCCTGTTTTTGTATTCCTCCAGATGACCTTTACCGTGAGTCATGAAACCCTGTACCTGGCTGTGAAACTGGTGGATCACTACCTAATGAAGGCACTGTGCAGGAAGAGCAAGCTGCAACTTCTTGGTTCTACTGCCTTTCTGATTGCAGCAAAATTTGAGGTGAGTCTTGAGTCCCAAAGATGTGGAGAGAACTACCGCTAATCAGGATTCCATTCAAAATAGAGAATTAATACATATATGTATTTGTATGCATACACACATATATATACACGTACACATACGTGTGCACACATTGAGTGTATATGTATCTATCTCTGTATTTTTTTTCACTTTTTAAGACAGGGTCTTGCCATGTAGTTCAGACTGGCCTTGAGCTCACCGTGTAGCCCAGGCTGACCTTGAACTTGTGGTGATCCTCCTGCCTCAGCCTTTCAAGTGCTGGGATTATAGGCATGTGCCACCATGCCCGGCTCAGATATTTTCCTATCAGGTTTTTTGTTTATCTGAAAGCTGATACTGGCTGGCAGTGGTGGTGTATTTTTTCCTGGCATCAGCCAGATTCTTCCATTTCATCTTTGAAGAGATGTTATGTGTATATGTCCTTAATTAAATGGGTAATTCTTTTAAAAACCCCCTTCTGCCCCATGATTTTCTGTACCTCCCCCTTTTCTTATTGTACCAACTTCATCCCCATTTAGTGGTGTCTTGATCTGCATATATAACAAAGCATTTCCAAACCAGGGTACCAGAGACAGTCTAGAGAAAATGGCCTGGTGGAGAAGGCAGTGAATCTAAATGGTCCAGGTGAAGTAGTTATTTTTGAAGTAGTGGTATAGGGGTTGGAGATTTTGCTCAGTGGTTAGAGTGCTTATCTAACAAGTGCAAGGCCCTGAGTTTGATCCCCAGCACCGAAAAAATAAAAAAAATAAAAATGAATGAATGAAGTATGTGGTATCTATATATAATGGAATACTATTCAGCTATAAAGAAGGACAAATTAGAATCATTTACAGGAAAATGGATGGACCTGGAAAATATAATGCTGTGTGAAATAAACCAGACTTGCAAGCTTGAATACTGTATGGTATCCCTCATTTGAGTGAGGCAAAAGACAAACAAAAGAAAATGGTAAACAATGGATACAAAAAGGCAAAGGTTCAAATCTAAGCCAGTAGGCAGAGTTCAAGGTGACAAGAAGAGGGCAAAGGGGGAGGAGAATGGGAATCCAGAGGAATAATGATATCCTAAAAACAAGAACCTAATAACCCAAACTCAGAACAGTAACATGTACACTAGGTACTGCAGTAACTTTATATAGTTGTGACTTAATGCTGCATCTATGTGGTTGTTTACATTGCTCATTGATATAAGCAAAAAGCACAAGGTTTTATGGTCTGCAAACTTGCATAATGGCCCATAAGTTTGTGTAATTTTGGATAAATTTTAATAAAAATCTATAAAAAATGAAGTAGTGGTATAAATGCGAGTAGATGGTCTTTTCTTCATGACTATAATCCATCTAGCTAACTTTTTTGATGCTTTACCTTTTCCCAGGTGTTAACTTATCTTATTCAACTCTCCTCTTTTCTTCAGTTATACTGGTTGTATGAAAATTTAGGATTTGAGAGGAGAGAGGTAGCGAATTTTGTTAAAGAGATCAAAGAATTTTAGAACCGTGGTTTTGTTTAGTTGTGTGCTGGTATTATAGCTTAGATCTAAAATGTTTCCCCAGTGTCTCACATTTGGAGGTGGGCATGGTCAGGTTGGATGGGTCACTGGGAACATGATCTGGAAGGATATATTCTCATTCCTGGCTCCTACCTTCTCTCTGTGCTTCCTAGATGCCATGCAGTGAACAGTTTTTCTCTGCCATGCTTTTCTGCCATACCATTTCTGCTTTGAGCCAGCTGGCCATGATCTGGATCCACTGAAACTTTGAGCCAAAATAAACCTCTCCTCCTTTAAGTTGTGGGTTTTGGGTATTTTGTCTCAGCAATGGGAAAGCAATTAATAGAGAAAAATGACAACAGGAGTGGGGTCATTGCTTTGACTAGACCCAACCATGTGGTTTACAAGTGTTTGGAAATGGTTTGTGACAGGATTGGGAAAGATTTGGAGACACAGGCTCCTGAAATGCTGTAAGAAGAGATTGATGGGAGATTCTGGTTGGAGATAGGGAGACCAGAATACTGATGGCAATGTGTACAGTAAAGACTAAAGTCAGGAGGTTTCCATTGGGAACAAGTACTCCATTGGTAGACTAGAGGCCATGTGTGTTATACTCTGGCAAAAATTTTGTCTACATTTTGACTAAGTCCTGAGATTTTGTGGGAGATGGAGATTAAGGGTGACAGACTAACTAATTTGGCAGAGGAAATTTCAAGATGACCCAAAGTTTAGACTGTGGCATAGATACTTCTGGCTACTTTTAGCCAGATCCACAGCAAGAATCAGTATTAAACTACAGAGCTGAATGATTTGTGAGGTTTGAAGTTTTGCCAGCAAGGAAGTGCTTGCAAAGTTGGGGCAAAGGAGAACAATTGCCAAAAAGATTAGTATTAAAAAGAAGCCACGTATTTTGTACAGGGACAAGGAGAAAGATATTTTAAGGGAAACTCAGAAATCAGCAAGACCACAACCATCCTAGGCTCAAGGGCACAAAACCATAAATCTTTCATTTGAGAAGAGTGTCCCTGGGATGACTGCTTATTCAGGGTTGCCAGGGAAGTGCATCCCTGAGTTCAAGCATCCAGGCACTCAGAAAACTGCTACAACCATGGTCCAAGGGAGGGCAGCTACTGCTCAAATTTGTGACTGACCTTGTCATCCTCCATATGGTGCTGGTTCTTCAGGCATCCAGAATGTAAAAGTAATGGGATCACAGAGGCTACTACCTAGATTTCAGAAGAAAGCCTGGGAGGCCAGGAAAGAATTTGTGACAGTGTCATAGTCCCTGACAGGAACCCATGACAGGGCAGTGCAAAAACTGTGAGAGTTAAGCCAAAGGTGCAGTGGAGTACATCTCCTAGGAAATTGGAGATGCCATGAACATGGAGCATTGTGGAGAAATGCTGCCAGCAGTGAGTGAACCCAGCACAAGACAGAAGCCATATGAACTACAGCCAGTTTAGGCTATAGGGGTTGGGCTGCCTGAGCCCTTTGGAGCTCACATCACACCAAATCCTGCCCCTGGTGCTGGACATGCAGCTATAGGACTTAATGTTTGACCTGCTAGGTTTCAGCCTGTCATTGAGTTGATTTCTGTCTGTTTCCCTATTCCTGCCTTTTGGAATGGGAAAGTTTACCCTGTGCCATTGTATGTTGAGAAGTGTTTAACTTTTTATTTTTCTAGGGGCTCACAGCTAAGAGTTTTCTTTGAGTCTCAGAGGAGACTTTGGACTTGGACTTTTCAGCAGTGCTGGAACTGTTAAGACTTTGGCAACTCTTAGAGATGGACAAAACACATTTTGCACAAGAAGATGGATATGAGCCTTTTGGGGACTAGAGACGGAATGTTATTGTTTAGATCTAAAATGTTCCAGCAGTGTCTCACTTCTAGAGGTGTGGCTTGGTTGAAAAGAGTGGATCACTTGGCGCATGACTTGAAAGGATGTATTCTTGTCCCTGGCTCCTCCTTTCTCTCTCTGCTTTCTGGTTGCCATGTGTTGAACAGCTTTCCTCTGCCATACTGTTCTGCTGTGCCCCTTTTCTGCCTTAGAGCTAGCTGACCATGGACTAAATTCACTGAAACTGTGAGTCAAATTAAACATCTCCTTTAAACTATAGGTTTTAAGTCTTTTGTCCCAGCAATGGACCATGCTTGTAGCAGTGGACCATGCTTGTAGCAATGGGAAACTCATACACTGGCCTCCTCCCTCCCTCCCCAACTTTCTCCTTCCCTCCCTTCCCTGCCAGAACCCTTGTTAACTCCCTCTATACCTGCTCCCTCTCTTCTCCACCTCATCTCCCCAACCCTGCTCATGCTCCCCTCATACTCATGGCTTATCCCTAGAGAATACCCCATGCCTTGGCCTCAGGGTTGAACCTTGGTCAATAGGAAGAGAGAGGGAGAACAGAAGAAGAAGGGAAGGAAAGTGGGGACACTTCATAACAAATCTTAGAACCAGGAATATCTGTCCTCTGATGGCCAGGACAAAGGTCCCCTGCTAAATCCTATGGAGGAGGGGTGTCTTCCTCTCACAGAATTGAAAAATACCAAAATATTTTTTATGAGGGAATTTGTGGAGATGGGATAAGGAGAAGAAAGGAAGGAGTAGCATATGAGCCTCACCAAGTCTCACTTACCCTCATTGGACCTCAGTTTTCTTTTCTACAGTACCAGGTTGGTCCAGTCTGTGATCTGAAACTATGCGAAGGGAGAGACAGAGAGATGGGAAGAGAATCAGGAATTTTCTTGCCTCCTGTGGTCGCCCCAAATCCAGGCTTCAATCTTTAGAGGACCGGGGATGGGAAAGCACTCCCAGAGCAGTGGTTCCTTTAACTCTCAGTGCCTCCTTGTCCTGCCCCATGTACATTCTCCCCATCTCTGGCTCTCTGTGTTAGCTTTATGTCACCTTAACAAAATACCCAAGAAAGTCAACTTAAAAGAGGAAAAGTTTATTTGTACTCATAGATTTATAGGTTTCAGTCCATGGCCAGCTTGGTCCTGAGATTAGACAGAAACATCATGGCACAAGGGTGTGACAGTGGAAAGCTACTCACTTCATGGCAACGAGAAGCAGAGAGAAAGGGGAAGAGCCAGAGAAGAAGAGGCTGATGATGTGATATATCCTTCATGTGGCAACCAATTTTTCCAGCACCATTTGTTAAAGAGGCTATCTGGTGAGGGTGTTTGGCTCCTTTGTCGAAGATGCGGTATTTGAATTGGAGTTGTTTCTGCATTTTGTAATCTATTCCATTGATCCTCGGGTCTGTCTTTTTTGCCAGTACCATGCTGTTTTTATCACAGTAGCTTTATAGTATAGTTTCAGGCCAGGGATTGCGATGCCTCCTGCCTTGCCCCTGTTGCTTAGGATTGTTTTTGCTATTCTTGGTCTCATCTGATTCCAGATGAATTTCATGATTGTTTTTTCTAATTCTATGAAGCATGTTAATGATATCTTGATTGGAATTGCATTAAATCTGTGTAGTAATTTAGGAAGTATGGCCATTTTCACTATGTTGGTTCTTCCTACCCAAGAACACGGAATATCTTTCCATTTTCTGTAGGCCCCATCTCTTAATAGCCCATTAATTCACCAATGAGGATATTGCCCTCATGATCCAGTCACCTTCCAAAATCCCCACCTATGAACACATGAGACTTTTAGGGGACATTTTAGATCTAAACTGTAACACTTTCTCTTCTGCAGCCTCTTTCCCCTCCTCCCTTAGAACAGACCATAGATCTTCCGTTCCTGGTTCTTACTCATTAGGAGGGAAGATTGCTGCTGTCAAATCCTGTGTCCTCTTATATTGCTTCTGGCACTGTAAGAATAAATGCCGTTAGGCTATGTCCACTCTCTGATGGTGGTGTAGTTGTACAGCAAGCCTCCCTCTCATTTCCCTGGTTTTGTTTTTCTGTTGAACCACTCAGATCAGCTCGAAGCTGGCTTTCAGAGCTTCCCTGAAGGTGTGTCACAGGCAATATGTTTGGCTCCTATCCTTCACCGTTTTTCCCCTCTGTCTTTCATCTATAAGCAGAGAGAAGAGAGCTCTCTGCCTGGTTGTGACTGCTTCTCCTCTCACCCACAGGAGCCCATTCCACCTAGTGTGAATGACTTCCTATATATCTGTGATGATATGTATCAGCGACATGAGATGGTTGCCCTGGAAATGAGCATCCTGCAAGCCCTCAAGTTTGACATCAACATTCCAACTGCCTATCAATTTCTGCGAAGATATGCTACGGTAAGAGGGAGGTGGCACTTCTTTGTTTTTCCACTTCTGTGTTAGTCTTCTGTATATCCAGAGTGGCTGCTAATTTCCTAACTTAAAAGTTGGCAGTCTAAGCCTACTGTGGTGGCACAGTTCTATAATCCCAGCACTCTGGCAGGCTGAAAAGTAGGAGTATCACATTTGAGCTCAGCCTGGGTAATTTACTGACTTAAAGAGACCCTATTTCAAAATTAAAGGGGGTAGCCACTGGGGATGTAGCTCATTACAAAGGCCCTAAGTTCAATACCCAGTACCACACACAAAAAAAACAAAAAACAAAAAAAAAGGTGATAATCTTTATGAAACAGTGTGGGAGAGGGCATGTTGCAGATCTCCACAGTGTTCCTTAAGATTTTGAGATGAAGGCAGAGTGGGGGCGGTTCTTTGGGTAGGGGTACGTGAGAAGTTTTTGAGGAATGCTGACAGTGTTCTCTTTCTTGCTTGAATATTGGTTACAGGGGAGCCACATTAAATTATTTATTACATCCTACAAGTGTGTGCTGTGCATTTTTCTCTATGCTGTAGTTAGCAATTGTTTTTTCAGACAAGAAAAGGAAAGGGGTTGTTTTGGAGCATGAAATACTTCCTAGGGTAAAATGAGGTACAAAGTCACAGTTGGGAGACTTGGACTTTTCCAAGGATGGCTTCTACAGAAAGGGGAGGTGGGAGGGTACAAATTTGATAATTTATTT
Organism: Hystrix cristata; assembly: GCA_004026905.1. Taxonomy (NCBI): domain Eukaryota; kingdom Metazoa; phylum Chordata; class Mammalia; order Rodentia; family Hystricidae; genus Hystrix; species Hystrix cristata. The sequence goes on along the minus strand of PVJO010017355.1, from coordinate 7,829 downwards.
TAAAATCCTAATTATAGCAAATCCCACTGCAAATTTCAAATTCTCTCCATAAGGTGACTTTTCACAGGCAAGGACCTTAGGGTGAGTCCAGTGGCAGAAATGGTACATTGTCCAAGCAGACACCTGTTTAGACTAGGGCTGGGATAATTAGAGATGGGATCTTCTACCTGGTACTGTTTTTCTGAATTTATTATTGAACAAATCTTTTTGTTGTCTTTAGTGTCTTGATGTCAGCATGAAGACACTGACCTTATCTCGCTTCATCTGCGAGATGACCCTGCAGAAATATGATTACATCCAAGTGAAGGCTTCCAAGCTAGCTGCTGCCTCCTTCCTCTTGGCCCTCTATATGAAAAGTCTCGAAAATTATGTAAGTATTTGTGAGAGGAGTAGGAGGTTGTATAAACTGGGCTGTGGGAAGCTCTTGGTGATGGACTTAATCAGTTTTCTCATTGCTGGGACAAAATACCCAACATACACACCCAATGTAAGAGAGGAGAGGTTTATTTTGGCTTATGTTTCAGTCCATAGTCAGCTGGCTTCAGGGCAGGACAGCTCCAGGAGCACGGAGGAGAAATAGCTGTTTACATCATGGCGTCCAGGAAGCAGAGAGTCAAGGGAGGGGCCAAGAAAGGGGATAAGGCCTTGCAGGTCATGCCTTCAGTGACCTGCCTCTCCTGACCACACCCCCCTCCTACCAGCAAGTCAATTACAAGCCCCCGTAATCCAGTCACCTTCCAAAAGTCCTGCCTGTGATGACATGAGGCTTTAGGGGCCATCTAGATATAAACAATAACAGTGACAAAACTGGCACATATCCATAGTTTGAAGTCCTTAAACCTGGATAACTGAGGAGCAAAGTTTCCTACAGCAATGGATTTGAAATATTTTATTTCATTTTTCTTAGTTACCGTACTCTTTGGGAGGGGGAACGGAACAGAGGACAAGAGAAATAAGAAATGGAAGGAAAAAATGGAAACAAAGCTTTTGTAAATAAGGATGGAGGAGGGGATAAGGGAGGGGAATGGGAAAAAAGAAGCAACAAGATATGTCATGTACAGGTACAAATCCCCTGTGATGAATATTATCACTATGTACATCTAAAATGTACCATTAAAATAAAATAAAATTTAAAAAAATGACAGAAAAGCACATGAAAACAAAAACAAAAACAAAAATGCTTCCCTGAAAGCCTAAGACTATTCTCTTTGTCATAGGACCCCGGCCGGGCCTGCTTCATATCCTTGACCCCTTCCTACCCCTTTTCCTTATGGTCCCCTCAGCAAAGTTGGCCCCTGAGGGAACTTGTTGAAATAGAATTTGAAAAGCACTATTGCAAAGTAGCAAAAGTATTTGCCTGTGTGTCTATCAGGACACTTAGAAACATGACTGTAGTGCTGTCCTCTGAAGAGGAAGACCTCCAAACTTCCTACCTCAATATAAATAAAACTCATCTGTGATGCTTTGTTAACTTTATTAAAAAATTGTGGATAAAAGAAATTTTAGGAGCTTTTTATTCTTTTTTTTTTTTTTTTGATGGTGCCGGGGATCGAACTCAGGGCCTTGTGCTTGCAAGGCAAGCGCTCTAATCACTGAGCTAAATCCCCAGCCCCTAGGAGCGTTTTATTCTTATTGATGTGTAACATGCAATCTAAGTGGATAGAATATACTCACAAGTGCAGTAACCCTTCTCAGCCCCTCCTATCCGGAAATCCTGGCCGCTACTGATGGCAAAAACCTCTGTGTGCTGAGAAAGATCCTTGTACCAGTTGCTTGAACCTGGGCAAGTCATATTGAAATTTCTTGAGGCAGAGAGAACATTCAGTAAATGCAGTGATTATAATGAAAAGAGTTAATAATCATAATGGCTAGCATATACTGAGTGCTTAAGTAGTAATCTAAGTACTTTATGTATTAAACTCATTTAATTTTTACAACTCTCTACGATCAGTACTATTATTCCTATTTATAGGTAAGAAATGACATTCCATGTTTATACACCTAATAAGAGGTAGAACTAGACCTGGTGTTCAGAAATCTAAATCTGCTATATAATCAGAATAGGCATGGCCATAGCTCCAGAGCTGTGCTGCTGGAGGCCCTGTGCTGAGCCAGATTTTGACCCTTGGGTTCTTTGGAAGCTTAGCGGGTCATGAAGTAGAAAGTTGAGCCACAGTGGCAGCAGGCTATATGCTAACCAGGATAGAGATAGTCCTGTGTTCTAATATTTGGTGGCGAAACCAGTGAATATCCACTGAATGTTGGCCCTAATCTGAATTCAGGTAGTCTAGCTCTGCATTCCTTCGTGTTGTGCACACTGCCTCGTCTATAGATAAGGAAGGCTTCATGGAAGAGGTGACTTTTAGCTAGGTCTTGAGAGATGAGCAGGAACTTGTGAGAGCAGATATTTGAGGTAGAGGGAACAGTAACTGCAAAGATTAAGGAAGGAGTGTGATGTGTTTGGTGCAGAGTAAGACATTTCCTGTGGATAAGCAGAGGGTATTGTAATAGAATGGTAAGAGATGAGACCAGAATGGAAGGTTGTGTTCAGTTGTGAGGGATCTTGAACTCCCTTTTCCTCCACGTTTGTGTATGTGTGGGGGTGGGGTCTGGGGGATTGAGTCTTGGGCCTTGTGCATGATAAGCAGAAGAGACCCACTTTATACTAGGCAATGAGGGCTTTTTAAGCAGGAAAGTGCCATGCTCCTTTTTATCCATTTTGGAAATAGTACTGGTATAGCAGTGTAGAAGGACTGTTAGATGAGGGAGACTATACAAATGTGACCACCAGTGAGTAGGCTATTTACAGTCAAGATGAAGCACTGGGGGACTGCACTACTACAGTGGCACTGTCTAATTTTACTTAACATGCCCAGTATACTGTGGTAGTCCCTGTTCAGCATGCCAGTGACTGACCTTTGTGACAGTGGTTTCCAAACAGTATTCAGGGGAACACTGGATTTCCTGCAGAAGTGTCTCAGGGGCCATATAAAAAAATTGATAGGCTTCTTAACCCCCATCCCTACTTCCAGGTAAAATATTTGGGCTTTCAGATAAGATACTTGAAAGAGCTCAGGAAAAATAAGGCAGTTTTAGGAAACTACTGGCTTATAAAGAACCCTTTGCTTTCTCTGCCTGTCGAACTCGTACTTGACTTTCAATACCCATTGCAAATGTGCCCCTCTCTGTAAAATTTTCTGTGCCTCTCCAAACCAAAGTTCATGTGTCTTGCTGTTCTCTCCCTCAAGTAGCCCACATTCATTTCCATCACAGCACTGAACATACATTTTGTGATAGGGCTGGGGATGTAGCTCAGATCTGTTTACATGTCTCTCTCCTCCTCTAGCCTGGACTCCTGTAGGGCAGATGCCTTATTCATCTTTGTATTCGCAGCATCCTACATAGATCTTAGTAGTATCAATCCTAGCTAGCATTTTGGGGGGCACTTATTATGTGCTAGACTCTGTTGTATGTGATTGGTATATATACCTTTTAAACTTAGTTCTATGATGTAATTATTGTAATGATTCCCATTTGGCAGATTGGGAAACTGAGGTAGCATGAAGTTAAATCACTGGCTGCTACCCATGCTATTAGTAGAACTGGAAATTAAACTGAAGCAGTCTGCCTGAAGAAATTTGCTCTTAGTCGTTACTATAATTGCTTCAGCCACATACTGGGCATTCTTACAGTTGGGTGAGAAACAGAATATATTAAACAATAATCAGAGCTTCAGATGAGGAGGAGCTTTTATCAGCTTTTATCTGTTGGCTGCTGAGTTGGGACCCACAGTTTCCTCGGGTTTATTTGGCCACTGGCTATTTGCCTAAGAGTGAGTAAACTACCAAATCTGTCCTAAAAGACGTTGCTGGATTTCAGCTTACAGGAACACCTGTTATCAGGGCTAACATCTTACTGACACATACAGATATAGCTATTGGAAAAGATTTGGGTGGAAACCTATTCCAGATAGGAGTCTTTGAAATGTTTTGAATATCATCCCTGCCTAAACCATAAATGGAAAGTTTGAGCTTGGAGCAGCAGAGATGGAGGGAGGGGTAAATGCCTCCTGTAGCAGACTTCACTGTTCATGCTTCTTCTTCCAGGCTCCTCTCTTGGAGTATTACAGTGGCTACACGACCTTTGAGCTTCACCCTCTGGTTAGAGAGTTGAACATCTTGCTGACTTTCCATCATCGTGATAGGCTCAGGACTGTGTATATGAAGTATTCTCGCAAGTAAGTACCAAGCCACAGCGGAGGTTGGATCTGTGCTCATTTAGGGGGCTGCTTTGAAATGTTACATGCAGACTACTCTCACTTAAGAGAAATGGTCTTAGACACTTTTCATCTTCCTTTCTACTTTTGCGTTAAAGCAAGATAGGAAACCAAGGGCTCTATGTCCCATTTGTTCCATTCAGAGCCTGGCTTTGGCCGATTTTATACTGAGCTGACCCCTCTTTCTTTTGCAGGACGTTCTTTGAGGTCACCAAAATTCCCCCCTTGAACATAGTGAAACTGGATGAGATTTTGACATTCTAATTAGGAGGCTGAAGATCTGGCACTTTGGCAGCAGGCCTCAGGGCCAGCCAGGCATGCCAATAGGCTGTATTTGTTCTGTCTTGAAATTGTCTTTTAGTTGCTTTTCTTCATTTTTCCCTTTCTTTGTTTGTCTTTTTCCAAACTGACAATGTTGTAAAAATATTTAAGTATTTAAATTGTTTTATAAAAGAAAAGTTATTGTTACATTTGACTTGAAATTTAATAAAAAACTAATGGTTGTTGATAAAACAGCTCATCTCCCTTCTTATTGCTCTGGAGCCCTATGCATAGCACAAGAAGTTTTTTCTCCTGCTTAGTAAAGTCTGTGTCTCAAGCTCTAGCTTATCTAATTTTCCAAAGAGGGGGGCATGTTTGATCTCAATCTCAGTTTGCTATCTTTGCTTCTTGATGATGAAAAGGTGGGGATATGTATTTTTACAGTTAGATAGCTTTTCAGAGTCTAGATTTGAAAAAAAAAATGCTTGGAGACATGCAATGAAACCTTTTGTTTTCGGACCTTCTTGCTAAGAGAAATTTCTAGCTGTGAAGTCAGCAAAATATCCCACAAATGCAAGCATCGACCACTTGTTCAACCTCATTCCTAAAACCTTAAGAAGTTCTGCTGTGGCTGTCGCTGTCTCTGTCTCTGTCTCTTTCTCTCTGTCTCTCCCCCTCTTCCTCTCCCTGTCCCTCTCCCTCTCTCTGTATCCTATACTTGGGGTGTTGTGTACTGGAACAGTTAATTCATTTATTAGCAGAGGAGATGCACATCCCCTGTGCTACTCAGCCAAGAGCCACTGCCTCAGTCCCACCTGTAGGTGTTTCCGCAGCTCAGCAGTAATGTTTGCCACAGCTGCAGAACTCCAGGACTTTATATTCTGTTATCATGGCTGGCAGCTGTCTTGATTGGTCTGTGGCCATTTGTCACCACTCATCAATTGTTTTGAATATCAGCCCTGTGGTAGACATCTGGGAGAGAGGACAGTCAATGAAGATGTTATGGGGAGAATACGTCCCAAATTGTAGATTTTCTGATGGGTTACGACAGGAAGGCAAGCATGACTAGCCCTTAGGTATTTCAGTGCTTTCTTTATCTTTAACCAATTTCCCATTCTGCTTCCAAGTTTGCTTTGCCTTAGAAATAAGACATCATTTGGGATCCCTCCTGCCCCATTCCAGTGCATTGCAAGATGACTAAAGGGTAGAGCAAGAGAAGTCTAAGCTGCTTGGCAGTGATTCTGTTACCATAGCCAACTCTGCATAAATGTCTAGAGAGCACTGACTTCAAAATCTTCAGCCTTGCTAAAAAGAAGTATCTTCTGCCTGCTTTTTAACTCTGGAGCTTTACATTAAGGAAATAATTAACAACCCTATTCTTTAGTGGCCCTAATGAAACCATCAATCATATTTGTTGTTGCTGTTGCAATTGCCCCCAAATTTATTATTCTCATTACTGCTTCAAAAGTTTTTCTTACTTTATTCCTGCATCTTCATTCTCTTCTCGTTTTCTACTCTTTTTTTTCTATCTTAAAAACACACTCAAGAATTTCATCTCACACACACTATTACGGTTTAGCTCTAAAATGTCCCCCCAAAGTCTTATGTGTTTGGAAGGTGATTGGATCATAAGGGCAATATACTCATCAGAGGATTCATCCATTGATGAGTTCAGTAGCTGAGACTGTGCTGTTAGAAGGTGGGGACTGGTCAGAAGAGGTGAGTCACATCTCTTTAGCAAAATGCATTTAGTACATCTCTATGAGTCACCAAAGTTTTGAGTTTCAGTGGTGCTGAAAAGTCCAAGTCCAAAGTCTCCTCTAGACTCAAGGCAAACTCTGATCTGTGAGCCTCTGTGAATATCAAAAAGAAAGCTGAACACTTCAACATAAAATGACATGGCATAAATATTCTCATTCCAAAAGGGGGAAATGGGGAATGGAAACCAATGGGACCAAAGCAAGGCTGAAACCCAGAAAGGCAGACATTAATTCTTGTAACTTATGTCCAGCACCTGGGGCAAAGATGTGAACTGCAAAGTAGTACAGTTAGAAACAAAGGAGTTGAGCCACTCCCTTCTCTTCAATGGACTGTGAGTACTACACCAGCCCTAACGGTTATCCTTGCTTCCATAACCCTAAGACAGGGAAGTTATGTGAGCCACCTCCCTTCTCTCCATTCATCCGTAGGCACGAGACCACCCTGATGATTAATCAAGTTTAACCGTAGGAGGTCACACAGATTGCTGACATCAGAAAAGAGACAATGGGAGGCACCTAGGACCAATAGATGTCTGAATCTATAAGTAGCAGGATCCTGAGTTGCAAAGACCGTTTTTTCCTGCCTGCTCTCCCTTTCTGCCTGTTTCTGCCACCCTGAGATCTTCAATAAATGTAAGAACATACTATAAGGTATATGCTTGGCAATTCTCTCCTTGTCATACACAAGAATTTGAACCATTTTGACCCCCTCATCTGTAACAAAAGGACAAGGGTGGCCCTACTCCTATGGCATTGAAGGTTATAGTCCTCATGGCTTCTCTCTTGAATTGACTTTGCTCACTCCTTGTAACTTCCCTCAGATGTCCCACATTTGGGGCTTCTCTGTCTTCCTGGGGTCTCCACTGCATCTTCGTTTTCACTCTGTTTCATGCACTGCCCTCTCAGAGGTACATTGAAGTCCAGGTGGAAGCCTCCCTGAGCCTACAACTCTTATATTCTGCATGCCTACAAAACCAGCACTTTGTGGATGGTGTTGAAATCTGATACCAGTTCAAGTTACAGCCAGGCCAGCTTAAATCATGGCTGCAGTAGCCTCTGAGTGCCTGGATGGCTGGGTACTGTGAAACAAATCCCAGCAAACCAATTCCCCAGCTGGGCCTTTTTGAGCATGGAGTCTTGAGGCTCTCTTCTCAAAGCAAGTCTTTTACTTTTGTATAGTGAAGGGTGAGGTCTTGCTTTCTCCTATGATGCCCTCAAGGCATCCTTCCTATTGTCCTGATATAAATTACTGGCCATTTTAAAAAAAATCTTTTCAGCAACCTCACTCTGGAAGGGACAAATTTGGAGGTGTTTCCTTTTGAGAGAAGCTGAAAATATTTTAAATGGGCTTTATGCTACTGTTTCTCAGTGTAAATCTCACTGTGAGCAGGAAGTAGCACACCATGTACAGCCTGAACATTGGTCTGCCTTGAAATTTCCTCTGCCAGATTAACCCACCACTCTTAAACTCAGTGTTAGGATGACCCACCACAGATACCCAAAATGGCCGTCACTGGTTTCTCAAAAAGAAA
>PVJO010017354.1:0-39425 GCA_004026905.1 Hystrix cristata | reverse complement strand
ATCAATCAGCACCTAGCCACCCTATGACGCATCTAGCCCTGCCCCCGCTTGCCCTGACTATATATATCCAGCTACAGCAATAAAAATTTTGAGGCTTGATCAGAATCCTGTCTTGCCTCCATTCTTTGCGCTCCTTGTCCCTTCTCATTCTTCTAGGTGGTCTCCCCGATCTCCCGTTGTTGTCCCGCGGGTCGGGACAGGTGGGGAGGGGGGACACAAACACACTCACACCTCAACAGAAATGCATACCCAAACCTATAAAACATACACACACTACTCACCAATGATTAAAAAAGACAGACAATATATACTTAGATACAAAGTAAGAATGGCAACAGATTTGTCATCATAAACTAGGCAAGCCAACAGAAAACTGGGTGATATATGTATATAGTCAAATTTCTTAAAAGGTCAACTTGGCGGAGCGTAGTGGTGCATGCCTGTAATCCCAGCACTCAGGAAGCTAAGACAGGAGGATTGCCAGGAGTTCCAGGTCAGCCTGGCCTATACAGTGAGTTCAAGTCCAACTTGATCACATAATGAGACCTTTGTCTCAAACAAAACAAAACAAAACAAAACAAAACAAAATAAGACAAAAAAAAGTCAACTTGAAAATCTATGCTTAGCCACAATATCTTTAAAGGTGGTAGGGAGTAAGAGATCTTGACTTTATTAGACATAAAAAGCTGAAAAAAAGTCAAGAGCGGACCCAAATTATAAAAAATGTTACAGGAAGAAATTCAGGAAAGAAGATGCTAGCAGACAGATCTACAAAGAGGAATAAACATGGACCCTGGAAAGGGTAAACATAAACTCAGGGACTTAAATACTTGCGTGCCAAATGTTCATAGCAGCATTATTACAATAGACAAAAGGTAGAAACAACCCCGAGTCTGTTAATCTATGAGCAGACCTCTTCAAATGCAGCACAGCAGTACAATGGAAGACGAGTCACCAGATAAGGGAGCAAAGTTGTGAAACGTGCGGAGTAGGCTCCAACATCCATAAGCATTGTGAAGATTATGCAGAGATAAATCAGATACAAAGTACAGACATGATACAATTCCAAAAAAAGGTGGTGCCAAGAAAAGACAAGTTCATTGAGACAAAAAGTGGAATTGTGGTTACTAGGAGATTGAAGTAGGGAGAGTGAGGACTTACTGTTTAGTGAATTCAGATCTTTAATCTGTGGGTGGAGAGGGAAATGTTTTTGGAAATACCTAACAGTAATGGTTGCAAAACACTACAAATACAATTTTTTGTTTGTTTGTTTTTTTGAAACAGGGTCTTGATTTGTAATTCAGGCTGGCCTTGAACTCACTATGTAGCCCAGGCTGGCCTCGAACACAGAGCGATCCTTCTGCCTCAGCCTCTTCAGTGCTGGAACTACAGATGTGCACCAACAATGCCACTCCACTGTACACTTTAAAATGGTTAAAATGGTGAATTTTATTCTACCACAATTTTTAAAAGACTGCTTTAAAAAGGAACAGCACAGTAGCAGAGTACGTTATTGGAACATAAAGTAGATGTGTCTAGCCTATCAGGCAAAGTCAGAAAATTGGGAAACTTCTTACATTAAACTGAAGAGAGGCACAACTGACTAAAGCAAAATAACAAAGATATACTTTGTTGTTTGTAATATATGTCAAAGTAAAATGTATGAAAACAAAAGCATAAAGACTGAGAGCAAATGAAGTATGCTGTTATAATGTACCTAAGTGCAGTGCTACAATAGTCCTTGATATACTGTGTTGAATCTTAAAGTTACCAATAAAACAATAAAACGATTGTAGCTAATTAGACAAAAAGAGAGATAAAATGGAATTACATACATGCAAGATACTTGATGTGAAATGAAACAGGAAAAAAGAAAACAAACAGTGCAGAAAAAAAAGAAAAACATTAAGTTTAAATCCAAACATATTAATAACAACATTAAACACGATTGGCCCAAATGTCCCAATTAAAGGTAGAAATTGTCAAATATTGATATACAAGTATTTACATGAATAAAACAACAGATTAAAAGGCTAGTGAAAGGTTTACCAATTTAACAATAATGGAAAGAATGTTGGAAAGCTGGGCATGGCAGCTTATGCCTGTAATTCTAGCACTCTGGATGGCTGAAGCAGGAGGATCTCATGTTTGAGCCCAACCTGGAAGAACTCAGCAGGGCCCTGCCTTGAAAAAAATTTTTTTTAAAAAAAGGGCTGGAAATGTAGCTCAGTGTGAAGGCCCTGGGTTCAATCCCCAGAACTGAAAAAACAAATGCAAAAACAAAGAAAAAGAAGAGAAAGTTGGAGTGAATACAGCATTAATATCCAAGCAGAACACCACAGCCAGCTACGGTGGCGCACTCCTGCTATCTCAGCACTGAGGCAGCTGAGGCAGGAGGACTGCAAGGGCAACCTGGCAGCTTAGTGAGACCCTGTCTCAAAATACAAAAGGACTGTGGATGTAACTCAGTGCAAAGGCCTATGGGTTCAATCTCCAGTACAGGGGGAAGAAAAAAGGGGAGTTCTCAATAAGATTAACAGATGATTTCTCACCAGAAACCACGGAGCCAAAAGGCAGTGGCCTAACATATTCAGTGTTCAGATAAAAAGACTGCCGACCAGCACAAGGAGCTCACAAAAGTAACAGAAAGAGTAAGACATTCCTTCAGAGTAAGACAAACAAAACTGAAGGAATTCTTCACTAGCAAATCTGTCCTTCAGCAGCTACTGAAGACAGTTCTTCAGACTCAAGTGAAAAGGACTCTGAAGTAACTCAAACACTTGTGAAGGGATAAAGAATAAAATGAGGAAAAAAAAATAATAAAGTGAGGCGGAAGAACTCTACAGATAAATAGAAAAGAGAGGATTAATGTATTTTTTGTAACTGTTCTATCTTATTTAAAAGATAACTGCATAAAACAGTAAGTATAAAACTGTATCAGTGGGGTTACAATATGTCATTTAAATGAAAACAACAGCACATAACAGTGGAAAGGGAATGAAACCATATACATAGAAGCAACATTCTGGTAGTACCTTAAATTGGCATTACTCCAAACTAGACTGTTGAGGACTGAGATGCTTATTCTAATCCCTAGAAAAACAGCTTAAAAATGTGGATTAACAACATACAGTATACAGTTAGTGCTGGGTGTACTGGTGCAGGCCTGTAATCTCAACTACCAGGAGACTGATATACAAGGATTACAAGTCCAAGGCCAGTACTGGCAACTTAGTGAAACTCTGTCTCAGAATAAAAAGGGCTGGAGAAGTAGCCGAGCACTATAGCACTTGCCTAGCACGCATGAGGACCTGGGTTCAATCCCAGTATTGCAAAAACAAACAAACAAAAGCATGTTCATGATTAGCAGGAGTGAGGGGAAGAGGGCAGTGATTACAACTGAGTATGGGATTTGAAGTAGTGAAAATGTTCTGGAATTGATGATGATGGCTGCACAACTGCATGACTACATCCAAAATGACTGAACTGCATACTTTAATACAGTGAATATTGTGGTATGTGAATTATCTGTAAAAAATTAAATCAATGAACATACATTTAAAATAGGTATGAACATTTCACTGTATACAAATTTAACCTCAAAAGAATACAAAATATTAAAATCCGAGAACTGATATCAATGCTTTAAGTATTAGGACAATGTATATACAGATTACCTGTAATTTATTTTGAACTGCATGAAAATAAATGGTGGTGGTGGGATACATAGGTGTGTGGTAAAGCAAAAATCAATGCTAGAAACGAGGTTTAAGTATATGGGCATTCACTGTAGAATTTTGACTTTTCTGTGTGTTTGCAAATGTTCATGTTAAAGAAAATAGTGCTGAGGAAACACTAAGGTTCAGGTTGTTAACCATTCTACAAGAGACTAGCTTGAGTTCTAAAAATAAAAAAAAAGGATATTATGCAAAACAAAAAGATGGGAGAATTATCATAAAATATAGGAGACTAGAAAGACATGGCAGTGGAAAGTTAGACACTGTTGCAAAAATGATAAATGCCCGTGGTGTCAGGAGGTACATGTTATTAAGGAGTGAAATGTCAGAACACTTTCAAAATACAATACTTCAAATGATTTAAAGAAAGAGGAGAGACAGAGAATATAAATATGATAAAATGTTAACAACTGATAAATCCAGGTAAAGGAGAAAAGGAGACATGGGTGCCAGTATTCTTTCCAATTTTTCAAAATCAAAAGTAGTCAGGTAATGAGGTTATCAAGAGTACTGCCAAATTCAAACTCTCATCTCCTCGCATTCAATTCTCCCCTTCATATTCTATCAGCATTTTACTGTCTTTGCTTGGCCAATGTTCCTCCTTGCATCCAACCTCAACTCAACCATAAGGTCACACTTTGCTCAGGGAGATGACCATCAGCTCTTTCATATCACTTTCCATTTTTTTTCCACACTAAGAATAACTGAAATGCTTATACATGTCATTTTCTGTTTTCTTCTGTTCCTCCAATACGACATAAGCTATAGGACAAAACTTACAGCTGATTTGTACCCTGAGCTTTCCGTTTCTTTTTTTCCCATATAAAAAAATTTCTGCCACAGTATCAATTCTTTTTCTTTCTTCAGTGTTTGAGGGTCTCCACATGTAACCTAGGGTGGCTCAAACTCGAAATGCCCCTGCCTCAGAAGTACTGAGATTATAAAGTGAGGTCCCATAAAGCTAGAGCTAAAACCAGCAACAGGAAGATTTTTTATCAGAAATTAATATTTCCCTAACATTTGGGTTAAGTTTAAAAGTTTGAAAAAAAAAATTTAAAGTTTGTGTTGCTACAATCCATGAAGCCCTGGTTCAATTCCCAGTTCTGCAAAAAGTAAATAAAAGAAGTTTGTGTTAAGATCTGGAGAAAATTCAGCCAATACTCCAGGAACCCAATGAAGATTTATTTGTGACAAACTGTAAAAAACGTCTTTCTACTTCTTCCAACTAATTTTGCCGGTATTTTTTACCTTTTTTGCCTAATTTACCATTTGTTCTCCTTTCCCTTCTATGTAATACTTTGACCACACGCCAAACCCTATCTTCATTAAAAAAAGCAAAAACAAAGACAAAACCGAAAACCAATGGCCTCTGCCTTCTCTCTGGCTATTTATAAATCCTTTAAGTGGTATGTACTCATGAAAATGGCGAAAAAAACTGGTTGTACAAAACTGTGAGGTCAGGAATGCAGAAACAACTAAGATGGTAGCTTGTCCTGTTTACTATATGATGGTCTCTGTTCTAGAGATTTTATATATCCTAATTGTGTCTTCGCAAAACCTCTGGGGTATTTTCTCCATAAGTAGGTAAACTGAGGAACAGAGAAGTAAAGCATTTGACCAGTGTCACACAACTAGTACGTGACAAGGCTAGAACTCACACCAGGCTAAATGCTACCAGGACTCTTGTTCTTCCCTGTACTGCTACTCAGAATGGCACTGGAAGGGCTGGGGGTAAACTCAGTGGTAGAGTCCTTACCCAGCAACATGAAACCCTGGATTGGACTGTCAGCAACCCCACACTGCCCTCAATTTAGAGGCAGTGAAAGTCAAATTTGATGAAAATTCTAAGGGTGCTGAAATTTTAGAAGTTGAGAAGGTGTGTGTGCTAATACTACATTAACATAATTGTGTTTATTTAACACGTTATTGAGATTGAACCTTAAATGTTCGACTTCTTGATAGAAAAAAGAGCAAAACAGGTTATGAACTCTTAATTACTAAATAAGAATGCCAACAGATTCTTCCTATGAACACTACTTGAAGTACACGACATAGCTTAAAATACGAAGACCTGTGGGTCCAAGCTTCTCTTACTAAAGTTCTGCTAACACTCCATATATCTAAACCTTTAGTTCCCTGATAGCTTTTAGTACATTCTGTTTTCCCTATGACACCTCAGGATATTTTCTATAAGCATCTGATACAAAACTCATGACAGAATTCTGTTCCCTAATAACTGATATTTTGAAAACAAAGCCCTCAAAGAAAAAAATAGTGAGTGCACAGAACCACATTTTGCAAGTGACATGAAATGATCTAAGCCTATATAAAACCATTCTACTGCTCTAGAGACTACACAGCTTTTATCACACCTAAGTTAGTACTGAAAGCAAGAAAGCTTTAAGGTACTCAACATATCAACAGAACTAGATACCTCTGGAAATACAAAAAGAACTCTTCAATGAAAAGGCACAATGTGATGTGGCTCTATTTCTGCGTACTGATCATAAAAATGCTATAAAAGAACAACCCAACTAAATAGGCTGATAATCAAAATCTCCAATGTAGCCTGTGTATCTAAAGACACACCAGAATTCTTATCTTTATTAAAATACACAGCTATCCATAAAAAAGTAAGATTCTCTAACCTTTCAAAGTCACCTTGCCTCGTAAATTTTGACAACCTATAAACGGCCCAGTTGTTAAGCTGTTTAGAGGTCATTCCTCTTCCATTGTCCATCACTGCAACTGCAGGTTTTCCTTGTGTTTCATCAAAAAGCTATAGAACAAAATAAGTTCAAAAAAGGAGATATCAAATCAACATTTCAAACATGAAAATCAAATATGAAAAAAGCAATTCAACAGGCTCACTTATACATTGCTGATGCGAGTATGAAGTAATACAACTTTGAGAAAGGCACTTCATGAAGCTCTATTTAATAAAAGCCTTAGAATTCTTAGGGTTAGGGTTTCCATTTCTCAGAACTCAAAAAAAAAAATCAGGGATGTGTACAAAGTCATACAAACAATATTCATCTTTTCAGCACTGCTTCTAATGGCAAAAGTAGAGAAAAAAACCTATGTCAGCAACACAAGACCGATCATGTAACTTATACCCAAAAAGCAACTCTGCAGAAATGGAGTATTATATTGCAAAATCTTTGCGTGTCAAATGTTTACAATGTACAATTAACAGAAAGTAGATTACAAAAAACAAAATGTACACATATATGCACACACATATATACATATGGAAAAAAGGGCCTGTGAAGCCAGATGCAGTGATGTGCACCTGCAATCCCAGCACTGTGGGAGGCTGTAGCAGGAAGGTAACAAGTGTAAGCCTAGCCTGGGCAACTTAGCAAAACCCTGCCTCAAAATAAAAAATAAGACAGGACTCAGGATCTAGCTCAGTGCAAATGCCCTAGTCTCAATCCCTAGTACAAGGGGGTGGGGGGTATCTGTGAAAATTTAACAACCAAGAGATATCAGATAATTACTTCTACTTTTCATTTCTTAATTTTTCCCTAATCAATTTATATTATTCTTAGAAAAATTAAAATTCCTTACGTATTATTTTCTTACCAATTTGATCTGAATTCTTCTAATACCAACATTACGAGAAGTTGCAGACAATGAATTGTCAATTAATTCCGCAAGAGCAAATGCTGGAAGAGATTGAGAAAACATTACTGCTTAACTCTGCCCTCCCAAACACTTCACACAGAAGTTCAAACTGGAAGAAACTCTGAAGTACCTTAAAGCCACTGCTTTTCATTTGCAAAGAGCTAGAGTTAAAGGATTATTCTGGTCCTAGTGACACAATGCATAATACAGGCATCATCACCAATCACGACCAGAATAAAAAGCAGCCACCAACTAGTACTTACACAGCACCAGACAGCATGAGTCAGCCAGCCAGGATTCCTGGTTCAAGAACTTTAAAGACAGACACAAAGACATGAGACAAACAGAAGACCAGAACCAGAGAATCAAACAGTCTGCGGTAGGTAATTACTTCATGCGCAAGCCAAAGGTAAGTACACTTAAAAGACACACAGACAATATATAAAGTACCTGTGAAAGTGTGTTTTAAGTGCTGATGTGGATAAAGAATTTTAAAGACCAAGAGAAACTTGTCGAATGGCAGAACAGGTCTTCATAGCTGATACAAGCACTACTGATTCCTTAGCACACTATCAATTTAATATTCAGTGTATCACTAGCTCTAACTTATATTTTCCTTTCTTCAAGACCATTACTTAAACTGTTTCCCATTTTTATTCCCTTGTGTTAAAAAGGAAACATGGAATTCATGTCTTAACCTATAAACGTGTAACCCCACTAAAGTTATAATTATTCCACATGGTAGCACTCCAGCAAGCACTTCTAATCACTCTGAACACTTAAAGACAACTGTGTTTATAAACTGATTACAATAAAGTTACCATGAATCAAATATATATATAAGGATCCATTTAAGGGCTGTAACTCCAGAAAGTGAAAAAAAGATAATGAAGTAAACAGGAGGAAAAGAGACTTAGTTAAGAGAAGGAAAAAATATGAACACGGTATCTGAGTTTTTAAAAAAAGGACAAGGAAGAAAGAAATCCAAGACTCTGAACTTCTGCCTCCAGAAGACTGAATAAATTATCATATTTCCCATAAAAGGAAAATATGAAAGGGAGAAAAGAAAAACTAAGTTTTAGATTTAATGCTGTAACACCAAATCAAGTTTAGTGAATTAGGCGTTTTATACAAGGAGCTGGAGCAGATATTGTCATAAACTGAGAGACTAAGGACAGCCAAGCAGAAAGCTTTGTGCTTTACTGATGTGGACACAACAGTTAAGGCTTGGATCTGTTCACTAACAGGAAAGTATGGAGGAAAAGATCATTGAGACTTGAAGAAACAGCAACCACCAGACAGTCAAGAACAAGACGTGGGGAAACAGGAAGGAAAAGTTCAAGGGATGTACTTTAAGTCTCAGAAATCAACACAAGAGTTTAAAAACTGAGATTCTCTACTTATCCACATGATGGTGGGAATAAAAATTGATACAAGTCTGGAAGGTAAAATATACTATAAGTCTTTAATGAATATTAAAATGAAGTATTTTCACCTAATCATACAACCTGACTTCCTAAACTGATATGAATAAGGATGCGAGACACCAGGTCACTGTGTAATCCAGGTGATACCCTGCTGCCTCAGACCAGGTAGGAGAAATAAAAGTGGTGAAAATTGGTTTTTGGCCTGAGCAATTGGACAGCACTCAGAAGACAGAATAAGAACAATTCAGATGAGGAAGACTATGTGTAGCACAGGATTCAGGGTTGCCATATTAGATGTCCTAGTTCTGGTGCCACACGGGCAGCTGGATGGACAAAAGTAGAACTCGTGGAGGACATGGGGCAATGGTAAAGTGCTTGCCTAGCATATGCAAAGCCTTCAGTTCAATCCCCAGCACCACAAAGAATTTTTTAAAAACATGGAATTCAGGAGAAAAGTCTGGCACTATTTACAATATTTAACTAAAAATGACCAACCATTTCATTTTACCTCCATTGGAGAATCAAGTGTATAAAGATGGTATTTAGGGGCTGGGGATTTAGCTCAGTGATTAGAGTGCTTGCCTTACAAGCACAAGGGCCTGAGTTCGATCCCCGGCACCACAAAAAAAAAAAAAAAAAAAAAGATGGTATTTAGAGCTGTAAGACCAGATCACCAAATCTAATTGGATTGGATGAAGAAAGAACATAAAGGGACAAAGACCAACCCCTGAGATACAACAACCTTAATATCTAAAAGAAGACTATTCAAATAAATCACATTACCTAAATTCACATGCATACATATATAAAATACATAAAGACATTAATTTTATTTTCAAACAAAAAAGTAGGTCAAAGAAGTATGCATCATATAAAACCATTTTAAAAACCAAATAAAGTGAAAAGATCTAAAGTGTCAGTGGTGGTTACATCTAGGTGGTAGAGATACGTGTGTATTTTATGTTGTTTTTATTGCTTATTTTTGATTTCCTACAAATCAAAAAAAATACACATATAATAGGATATTTTTCAGCCCTGGGAACTGAACACGGAGCAACATTCCCAGTCCTTTAAAATTTTTTAAAAATTTTTAGGCAGGGTCTTACAAGTTACTAAGTTGCTCAGGCTGGACTTAAACTTGCAATCCTCCTACCTCAGCTTCTCAGAGTGCTGGGATTATAGGCATGTACCACCATACTCAGCTGAGAAAAAATAATTTTCATTGAAAAGTGTATGAAGAACATTTTAGTAGTATTAGGCACTCTAGCAGGGTCCAGGAAAAAGGATCTAGTAAATCAACTGCTTTATAAAGATTGCAAGCAGTCTATCAGTGACAGTGAACTTTTCACAGCTTTCTATGATAACAAATAGCTGGCTACAGCACTTGTGCCACAGGTTCATCACCACCGGTCTAGACCTAGGACAGAAAATGGCAAGCAGTAAAGGTAGAAGAAAATGATAAAGACATGAAGAAAACACAAACTTACTTGTATACCTCAAGTTATATAAATTTGCAAAGTAGGAGCTAGGGGTTCATCTTAGTGCTAGAGTACTTGCCCAGCATATGGAAGTCCTTGGATTTCATACCAGTACTACAAAAACTAGTTAATCAATCAATCAATCAATCAATCAATCAAGAATTGCAAGGTAGCTAGATGTGGTGGCACACACTTTTAATCCCAGCACTTCAGAGACTGAGACAGGAGGATCACAAGTTCAAGGCCAGCCTGGGCTACATAGTGAGACACTATCTCAAAAAAGAAAAAAGAAAAAAAAAAAGCAAGGAAAAAATTACTTTTGTCACTGTGACAAGTTTATAGGAGGCCGGGAAGAGTAAGTCAGGAGACAAAAATAAACATGAAAGGGAAAGATACACAGGTACAAGATCCTTCGTGGGTTCAAAAGGAATGAGTTCTACTAATAGGTTAGCTTTAAAGGAGAAGATCTTCATTCTGAGCATGACTTCAGTTGAAAAAAGAAGTATACTATGATAAAGTTGAGAAGGGAAGCTCTGAATGAGTGGCCATGGCCTTCTGATAGTTGGGCATGCAGCTCAATGGTACAGCACTCGCCTAGTCCTGAAGTCAATCCCCACTACTGCAGAACAACACAGTCTTTAATAAAACGGAGAGGATCTCTAAATGTGAAGGAATGGGACATGTGACTGGGGACAAAAGAGAGTAAGGCTGTCAAACAGTATGAATGGGGTACTTACGCAAAGGATTCTGTCCTTCACTTGCATAATATTCATACATGCCACTCTTAACCAGTGTGTCATAGTGAGGTAGGAAGTCAATTCGTTCTTTCGTAGCTGAGAGCAGAAGCTGATTGACCGACTGTAGCAGATACAGAGTCACTCCGTCTTTCACGGTTTCGTCTGTAATCATGAATTAAAATCTTAAATGCTAGGTTAGCACCAGAAACACAACGAACTTGTAGTTCTGAATATGCGAATCCTTTCTACGGTACAGGCAAACTCTCAAACAATGGGGTCTATCAAGTCAGGTGCACTTTGTTAACGCTACTAAACAGAACAAGGATGAACACTTCTACCTATCTGAATCTGAATCACTCAATTCTTGGATTTTTTTTTTCTTCAGTACAGTTCTAGGATTAGACACAGAGGCCCCCTCTGTACTAGTCAAGCACCCTACCACTGAGTTTATGCGCAGTCCTTAAAATTTTGAGCCAGGGTCTAGCTCAGTTGCCCAGGTTGGCATCAAAGTTTTCAACCCTCCTGCCTCAGCCTCCCAACTACCTGCGATTACACATGTGTCCCACTTACCCAGCTGAAACAATCAATTCTTAGGAAGTTAAACTGTCACAGGCAATCAGACGAGGTCCACATTAGAGTGGTACTGACATGAATGGAGACAAAGGGCCACCTTCAAGAGATGGAGGGGCTGGGGATTTAGCTCAAGTGATAGAGCGCTTGCCTAGCAAGCACAAGGCCCTGAGTTCGATTCCCAGCACCGGAAAAAAAAAAAAAAAAAAGAGAAGGAATGGGCACGAAAAACTAGTGGGTCCTAGAAACTAATGGGTAAAAACAGGTAACAGAAGAATTCAGGTTGGCTAAGAGAATCAGCTTGTCAAGGCCCAAAGAGAAGATGTGTAGCAGGTATTCAGCAAGTTCTCATCTGTACCCCGAGCTGACGGTAACTATTTATAATCCAACTGAAAAATATGACTTCTGAGCTAACTATGCACATATAGGTGGTTTATTCCCTTATCCCAACAAACTAACCATCATAAAATGCTTTTCAGATACACATCTGTGTAACAAGTTATTGCTCTGTAATTATATACTAAATATGAAATCGCTAGCTTAATGGTACTATTTACTTACCAAAATTGTCACAAGTAATTTCTTTTCTATTTGTTGTTGTAATAACAAATTTTTCTTCAGGTGAAATGCCAAGTGTCTGTCCAAAGTAAGAGAAATAAATTATTACACAAAGGAAAGAAATGTATCGCTCAAATTTCCAAGAATGTGAAAATACTGATGGTATATCACAACTCTGCAGCAATTACTGTACTTATTTGTCAAGGAAATATATAACTCAGTATTTTTAAATTCTGCCTTTGTGGAGTCAGCACAAGCGATATAAACTATTTATTTTTTTAACAAGGTTTTTCTACTACTTGCCACCTAGGAACACTAGTGATTTGGACCTTTTTAAAGGGTTTTAGCATTACCAGGGCCCATCCAAAGACATGCTATTTCAGGCCATTATGAAGCATAACATCTTATTTCATATAGATTACGATATTTAAATATGTGAAAACAATATAGAAGAAAAGAGGGCAATATTTTATAGCACTAAGAATAGCCATGCTATGTAGAATATCTATATTAAAGACTCTTTACATCTACTATAATCCCTTTCGAAAGAATAAAATATTAACTAAGGTACATCATGTATGGGTACAAAACAACCATGATGAATGTGATTATTATGTATATAATGTACCAATACATGTTCTTGGTAAAGAATAAAAAAATTAAAAAAAATAAAACATTAAAGCAAACTATGAATTACAACATACAATGTACCACAAATATGTACTGATTAAAATATATATTAAATAAATTCTTTCAAAAATGTGAATTACAGGGGGAACCTGCAATGAACAAAAATCAAGACGATCAATCCAGTGAGCATGACGGGGCACCTTTAACCCAGATGTGGAGGCGGAGGCAGAAGGTGCACTCAGAGTCCAGGCCCCACCCCGGCACTACAGAGTGAGGCCCAGTCTCAAACACCAAAACAAAATGGTGATGATCAAGAAGGCAAAGACTAACAGGAAGTGCAAAAGGATAATTAATTAATTAAAAGGAAAAAAATAGAAACGATCAACAAACACATAAGCCATGAAATCGTAAAACTAACAAGAAATGAGAGTGAGAAAAGTGAGTTAACATTCTCATTTA
The DNA here is from genome assembly GCA_004026905.1 of Hystrix cristata. Lineage (NCBI taxonomy): Eukaryota > Metazoa > Chordata > Mammalia > Rodentia > Hystricidae > Hystrix > Hystrix cristata. The sequence continues at coordinate 26,202 of PVJO010017354.1, read as the reverse complement.
AAATACAAGACACATGCTTTTCCTAGAATGAAACAATACAACAACGTACAGTCAGTAGAGGTTTCTGCTTCATGTACGAACTAGCTGACCTAGACCAACCTTTCCACTTGAATAGACAGCTAAAAAAAAAAAGAAAAACTAGACCAATGCTATTCAAATCTTCCACACTGACACCCTTTTGGTCATTCCTGGAATTCACCAGGGTACTGAACACTGACAAACTGAAGAGAAAGATCACTTATCCTATCTTTCCTGTACCAACCGTATTACAGTGTAACTACATAGCTGTCGTTGATGAGGCAGCTATTTATAAAGAATTCCAGCTAATAAATACAGGGAAAATGTCAACCACACTACCACCATCAACAGATGAACTACCAGATTAAAATTTTATCATTGAGCAATCCAGGTGAATTCCACAAATTCAATGTTACTATTGCTAAGAGTGCTGAAACACCCGCACATTCCGCGCCTCTTGATGTGATTTTATACGAAGTATCAGCACCACATACAAAGTACTCTTGGTCTCTGGACCCCAAAGAAATGAACCTAAATCTAACCAAGCCTTTAAAGTCAACTTCTGGTTTCCCGAATATACGTGGAAATAAAACAAGTTAGATGACACCATAAAGGAGCACAGATGGGCCAGGTGTGGTAGTGCACCCTATAATCCCACCACTCTAGAGATTGAAGGGGGAGGGTCTCAAATCTGAGGTCAGACTTTCTCTCAGAAACAAAAAGGACTGGGGATACCGCTCAGTAGAAGAGTATCTGCTCACCGTAAAGGGGGGGGGGAGGAGGAGGAGGGGAAGACAGAATACAAAGAAACAATTCCGAAAAGGTAGAAAAGGATTTCTGAGAAGACAAATCTTGAAAGCTGTAAAGGAAGACTACAAACATGAAAAGCTGCGCTACCTCACTAGTTTTCAGAGACATTAAAATAAGCTGATATCATTTATCAGGCAGACAAAATTTTAAGTTCTGATCCTTTTAAGGGCAGACTTCCATAAAGAAATTAGGACCCTACAGATTGCTGACAGGACTGAAAAGTAGTATTGTACAGCCATATTAGAAAAGAATTTGGCATACTTCAGTAAACTTAATGTACTTTTATGCAACTAACTATACCCTAGAGAAATGAAGCCCCGGACACAAATTAAATGGGAATAAAATTCTATTTGTTTTGCAGACACAGAAATTGACCATACAGATTTTGGGGTGGGTGATGGAGTGGGGACAGGGTCTCCCTGTGTTGCCCAGGCTGGCCTCAATCTTCCAATTCTCCTGCCTCAGCTTCCTGAGTAGCTGGGCGATAGGCATGCAACACTGCCATGGTTGATCTGACAGATACTAGGTTTCTATATAAACACAGCAGTTATTTAGTTGTTTCGGGGTGTGTGTGTGTGTGTGTGTGTGTGTGTTACTAGGTACTGAACCTAGGGCCTTCACACTGAGCTACATCCCCAGTCCTGTTTATTTCATTTATTTATTTATTGAGACAAGGCCTTACTAAATTACCCAGGCCGGGCTCAAACCTCTGATCAGCCAGCCTTCCAGTGTTGTGATCACAGGCACATACCACCACACATGGCTATTGCTTTTAAGCTAATCACTGCTTTTTAATAAATTCTATAAAGTCCCAATTGTTAGATCACGTGTTTATGCATCCTGCAAGACAAAAATATGCCTTTATAGTTATTGGACAACCATCTGCAAATGGTTTAAATCAAAGTGCAACTGAAACGTATATCTAATTATTTTATGCAATCTCCCCTAAATCTATTATTTTTAATCTTCCTTGATGACTGTTCTAGGAAAATTGCTAGGATAGTTCATCTAGCTTGTCACTCATTACATAGATGCCTTCTATCAATGTATCTTTATCTTTTGTTTGTTTTTTGAGACAGGGTCTCACTATGTAGCCTTGGCTGGCTTTGCCTCAGCCTCCCGAGCACTTGGATTACAAGTTTGTGCCACCATACCAGCTTTCCATATATAACAAGTGTGTGCCACCACACCAGCTTTCCATATATCTTTAAGACTAGGGATGCCAACGCCTTATTCCTTCTTCAAACATTCTTAACTGTATTATTACCCTGATCTGATTTTACCCTGCAAAAACTGTACAGATGTTCTTCTATAATGGGATTACTTCCAATAAACCCATAAACTAAAAATATTCAGTCAAAAACTCATTTCCTAACCTACCCACCGAATGTAGCTTAGACCTGCCTACCTTAGTCCTTTTATGTGTAGTGTTCATTTCTGGAACACCCATAACGAAAGAATATAATAAAATTTTTTTTTCTCTTATAATTCTGGTTCCTTGAATATTTCTAGGAAAATACATGGATTTTGTGCAAAAATTCAAAAAATTGCCATCTTCACATAAATGGGTTAAATGTGCTGAGAAGACTTCCATTGGCCTACAGCTGAGCAAATTATCTTAACACAAAGTGTATTTTAAAATAAAGTGTTAAAAAAATAAAATAAGATAAAAGTGTTGGGACAACACAGTGACACATGTCTGTAATTCCAGTACTCTGGGAGGCTGAGACAGGAGAATCACAAGCTCAAGGTTAGCCCGGGCAAGCCTCAGAATAAAAATACATCAGTTGGAGATGTAGCTCACAGATAAAGCATTTACTGGGTATATATGAGGCCCAGGATTTAATTCCCAATATCTCAAAAAATAAAATAAAGTAATGACTATCTAAATTTATGAATACTGTCCTGAAAGTGAAAATGGTGTTATATAGCTTATGTTGCTGGTCTAGGAAAAGATCAAAATTCAAAGTATGATTTCTGCTGAATGCTTATCACTTTGGTACCATCACAAAGTTGAAAAACCTGAAGTCCCATATCAGGGACTGTTGGTGTTTTCCCGCACTGCAAGCACAGCTGGACTTAAAAGCCACAGATTCTACTTCATAAATACACCATTACTTGATTAAAACATATAAGCTATCTTGTTTCCCTTGTTTCACCTATAACTATAAAAATGACTATAACCATAATCATTAGTTATATAATTATAATTCATTATTTTTCTAAGTATTTTATAGCTCTGATATTTGAGAAATATAAATTTTTTACATTAATCCTTTGGCTTCTGCTGAAAACATCATATCCTGTCTCCATGTTTCTGGTCTAAAATCTATGTTAAGCACAAACTTTTTCATGTATTTGTACTGCCTTGGCCTAGCATGCAGATACACTCCTCTGCTGTTTTGTTTATGAAAGCAAGACGACATTCTACCCTGGGGAAGAGATTTTTTTGTTTTTTTGGTGCTGGGGATTGAACTCAGGGCGTTACGCTTGCCAGGCAAGCATTCTAACCAGAGCTACAGCCCCAACCCCAACCTGGGGAAGAGTTTTGATCAGACTTTTTACTTTGCTAAGAACAATCTTGCCTTTTTCTGGGTTGGTTTTTAAAGCATACGAATCTGTCTTTAATGGGCAACAAAAAACATTTGCCTGGCATGCCCTTAGATCAGCTTCAACTACCTGTTACATAATTCCTCTCAAAAGCCAAATTCAAGAAATATTTATGAAAAGTTAACTTGCAGTCCACAGAATGTAAACACATAACATTCATCCACGGGCTGAGGGTGTAGCTCTGTGGTAGTCCACATGCTTCGTGCGTGAGACCGAGCTCCACTCCCAGCACCAAGGCAAGCATCGGTGGGTCGGGAAGTCAGAACTCCAGCCCTATGCGCTGCTCTGGAACCCTACAAAACGGCCTCCTGGCCTGTGCCGCAGCACGGTATCTGATGGCTGTGCTCCGCGCTGCCCACAGACCAGGAACACCCGCCCTGAACGCAGTAAGAAACCGCTACAAAAATGTGGGTGGTCAGTGGTTGAAACAGCCTGCATTGCTCTCGTTTTTTTGTTTTTTTTGTTTTTTTGTTTTTTTTGTGGTGCCGAGGATCGAACTCAGGCCCTTGTGCTTACAAGGCAAGCACTCTAATCACTGAGCTAAATCCCCAGCCCCTAAAGTCTTTTACTTTTCTTTCTTTTTTTTTTTTTCTTTTTTTTTTTTTTTGGTGCTGGGGATCGAACTCCAGTCCTTGTGCTTGCAAGGCAAGCACTTTAACCGCTGAGCTAAATCCCCAGCCCACTCTCCCTTGTTTTAAAGGACATTATAAATCAAGTACTAATTATATTTCCTTCTTCGTTTTGATCACTAGGAACTCAAAGCTAATTTTATGACTTAACAATATTATGAAATATTTTCAAATAAACTCTTATTTATTAATTTTCTTCAAGTATCTTCTTTGTATTCTACATCTATTTTCCTTTTCAATTTGTGTTATTTTCAACATATTATACAGTTACAAACTACTACGAATACTTTGAACAAAGAGATTAATTCATGGAACAGTTATAAGCCAAGTAGTTAAAGCTCCTGCCCCAGAGAACATGCGGTATTGAAAAAATACAACAGGTAAGAAAACAATCCAATTATAGTGGGCAAAGGAGCCTGAAGAGATATTTCTCAAAAAACATACAAATGACCTTATCTGAAATGCCTGGGACCAAAAGTGATTTGAATTTTGAGCTTTTTTCAGTTTCTGTAACATCTGTATATACATACTGAGGTAGCTTGGGGATGGGCTCCAAATTCAACACTAAAGTCTCTTGTTGTATAACATACATACACTCTGCAGGTATTTTTTAATAATTATGTGCATGAAAAGGTTTCATAGCATGGAATTTCCATTTGTGGTATCATGTCAGCATTAAAAAATTTCAGAGGCTGGAGCATTCCAGACTTCAGATTTTCATATTGCAAATGCTCAATGTGTATGATGAAAAAAATGCTCAGTGTCATTAATTATCAGGGAAATGCAAACTTAAACAATAAAATATTATCTCACAACAGAATGCCTATTACAAAAAAGATAAAAATCAGTGTTGTGAGGATGTGGAGAAAAGGGAATCCTTGTATACAGTATTGTTGGTGGGATATAAATTACTACAGCTATTATGGAAAACAGTATAAAACTTCCTAAACAAACAAATAAACAGAAAGCAAATCTAGCAACCACGCTGGGTATATACATTGCAAGGAAATGAAATCAGGTGTTGGAGATACCTGCAGTCCTATGTTCACTATTCACAACAGTGAATTCATGGAATCAGCCTAAGTGTCCATCAACAGAGAAATGGATAAGGAAAACCTGGTATTTATACACAGTGGAGTACTATTCAGCCTCAAAAAAGAATGCAATTCTGTCATTTGGGACATGAATGAACCTGGAGGACCTTACGTTTAGGGAAATAAGGCAGTCACAAAAACAAAACAACTGCATGATGTCACTTACATGTAGGGTGTGAAGAGGTGGAAATCATAGAAACAGTAAAATGGCAGGAACGAGAGATGAACAGGTAAAGTGGGGAAGGAGGTGGGAATGTAGATGCTGGTTAAAGGACACGAAATTTCAGTTAAAATGAAAAGTTTAAAAGAACTACTATGTATCATGGTAACTGTATCTTAAAAACTGTATTTTAAAAACAATATATTACACATTTGAAAATTGTTAAGAGTATATTTTAAGAGTTCTTAACTCGAAAAAATAAGTATGTGAAACATGTTAAATAGTCGGACTTGGCTTTTCCACTATTTATACATACATCAAAACACCATGGAACCACAAATACATGGTTTTTAAATAAATATATACCATCTTTACTTGTCAATTTCAATTAGAGGTTGGGGATGTTGCTCGGTGGTAAAACACCTGCTTAGGATGTGTGAGGCGCTGGGTTCAATCCCCAGCACCACAAAATATAAATAAATAAAAACACAGTTTTAAATTATTTAATTTTTTAAATTAAAATCAACTGGCCATATGTCCACATACGTTTCTTTTCCTGTATGTCTATATTTACATTAGTACTTACTGTACCATCTTATTTACTGCAGCGTAATAAGCTTTGAAATCAGAGTTTCAGTTTCTGACTTTGTTCTTTTTCACCTGTCCCTCACAGCAAAGAACATCATTTGAGGCACAGTAGTATCACATAAAGAACATGGATTCTGGGCTTGAATAATAATTTGACTTTTACTATGTGACTTAAGTGATGCTGTGTTCTCCAAGAGTGAATTTTCATTTCTGTAAAAATGGCTGATAATACTTCCCCTATCTATTTAAGAGAGCTACTCAGACATCTCACAGGGGAAAAGGGAGAGGGGAAACAGTTTATTTCTAGAGGGAGGATAAATTAGCATAAATTTTTTTAAAGCAATTGAAAAATGTATGTCATCAATCACTTCTCAAACTTTTGGCTAAGAGCAACTTCAAAAAATATTACCAGGAGCTTTAAAAATGTTTCTGACTTTGATATAGGGATTTTACTTACAATATTTCTAAGGAAACAATTGTGGGGGCACATGCTTTCAGTTCCAACACTCTGGGAGGCTGAGGCAGGAGGATGGTAAATTTGACACGCCCCCCCCCCAAGCAATTTAGAGACTCAGTGAGACCCTATCTCTAAAAATATAAGAATAAAAAGACCCGGGTATGCAGCTCAGTGTGAAGGCCCTGGATTCAATCTCCTGTATTGCAAATTATAAAAATAAAAAAGACACAAGAGACTGTATTCAAAAATGTTTACCATAACATTACTTACAATCACAACACTGAAAATAATATCAAATGTTATATTCACTGCTAATTTTTATTATGAAGATCTGCATTAAAATGTACATTTGGCAACATTACGTGAAAAAAGATAGTGAAAAAGGATGTGTGTGTGCAGGTTGCAAAGACAACAAGTGTTAACAGTGGTTAGTTAACTTTCACAGTGAGTAAAAGATTTAATTTTTCCTCCCCACTGCCATATTCTTAATGTGCTGATATTTTTACAATAAAGACAATACACATAAAAGATTTTCTCTTCTGTAGTACTAAACCGAAATGATGATCCCTCGCTTTTCAATACACGATGCGACCATATATTCAAGGAACAGAAAAAAAAAAACAACCTCAATTCATACAGATTTTTGTCTTCATTCACCAGCTAGTCTAATGTGGCAATTTACAATGCGTCAGGCACAGTTCTAGACACTGGAAATACAACTGTGAAAACAGTCTTTGCTAGCAAATCGTTTTTACTCTACGGATCTTAATTTCAATTATGCCAGCAACTGTAGAGAGCTATGTCTCTAGGATGGCTGTAAAACCATTAGTACTCAAGGCAAAACACTGCTTCAAAGTTCGCTTTCCTTGGAAGCTAAGTGCTGTTTATAGCTCTAAAAAGTGCAATATGTGATTCAGCCAGGGCATGACCGCGTTCCTTAAAAAGCTCCGGCAACAATACCAACCTGCTGGCTATAAAGTACTGCTTCACAGCTTAAAGCAGGTTTTCCTACGGAGTCATCGCTTTCAAGTACACTAATGCCGTGGGTCTGCGCGGTCTCTGCAGTTGCAGGGCTACCCAGGGACACCTGTCGAGTTGGTTCGGGAACCCCGGGGCGGCTCCACCTGCGAGGCCAGGTTGGACAAGCGTCTGGCGGGCTGAGGACCCCGCAGGGGCGCGCCTCCAATCACGAACTCGGGGTGAGCCTACTCCAGGAACCTCACAACTGCTCCCTTCGCGACTCCGCAGAGCCAGCAGGCACAACCCCATCCACTTTTTCTTTCTTTAAAGTTCACAAACTGAAGACGGACACCGAGCATCCCCTACGCCGATGACCTGCGAGCCGCGCTCGGGCCCAGCGCGGCCCGCGCCGACGGCCCCCGCGGTCTCGAACCCCGGCCGGCCCGCCGCGCGCAGGACCGAGGCGGCGGGGCCGGTGACAGCTTTATGGCCTGCGCGCCCGCCCGGGCTCCCGCCGCCGCCCCCGGCCGCCCGGCCCTACCTGACACACGGACGCGCGGAAGCCCGAGAAGCCCGCGCGCTCGGCGATCTGCAGCGCCCGGTCCCCGAGCTCCGACTCCTTCCCGCGCCGGTCGTACAAGTACACCGTCCGGGGGCCGCCGGCCGCGCCGTCGCACGCCGTCCCCGCCGAGGCCCCGCCGGGCCCGCCGCCGCCGGCCGCTGCCATATTGGGGACAGCAGCAAAGACGGCGCCGCCGTCTGCGTCTGCCCCTCGGGCCCGAGCTGCAGCCCCGCGCGGCGCCTCCGCCTCAGTCCCCGGGCGGCTCGAGGCCTCGGCCCGCGCGGCGCCTCCTCCTCGGCCGCAGCCGAGCAGCCGCGGGCGCGCGATCACCCGGGAACCGATTCAAACGCGCTCGGGCCCAGGCACCACGTCACTTCCGCGGAGGAGGGGACGCGCTGCGCGCTGCTCTCGGGCCCCACGCCCGCCGCCGCCGCCCACGCGAGCCTCGCAGCGCCACCCGCCAGCCGGGCCGCGGCCTCCGGGCCTGTGGCGTAGGAAGAAGAGGGCGCGCGCGCGGCCGGGCGAGTCCGGCAGGCCGCGCGGGGGCGGGGCTTTTTCGGCGGCGGGGGGCGGGGCTTCGGCGGGCAAGCCCCGCCCCCGGCTCCCGGCCCAGGAGGGAAGCGCGGACCCCAGCGGGCGCCTGCGCACTGGGCCCTGCGCCGAAGCCCGGCGGGAGAGCGCGTGGCGGGAGCTGACTTCACGTCTCTTCTGCAGCACTCGAGTGGAACTCGGCCATGTGGTTCTGGGACCGCGACGGCGCACCGGCAGGAAGCCTCGAAGCGCGGGCCTCGAGGGTGGTTCCGCCTCGCCCCTGCTCCTTCCGCGGGGCCCTCGTGGGGCACAGAGCTGGGCCGGGAGGGGCCAGGCCGTGGACCTGGGCGTGTCCTGGGTCGCCGGCGTCCCTTCCTTCCCACCGGGCGTGCGTGGCCCCGCCGCCGCGACATTCTGAACCGTGAACGTGAGCAACGCCCACGCCGGGCCCTGGGGCGCAACAGATGCTGACAAAATGCTGCATAGATGGGTCGCTTGCAGTAAAGGCCTTCGCGGTCATCATCAGGGAACGCTGCATTATCCTGCCAAGAGCGTGCAGGGCCTAACTCAGCAACCAATGAAATGTCCTTGTCGAAAGATGAGATTTCCTCTCCAGTTCTTAAAAATATTTAGCACGTGATGATGATGTATGTTAAGTGTCATCACAATATATGACGACTGTTTAAAAACTTTATTACACTAAAAGACAGTTGCTACTATCCCCCTAGAAATACTTCCCCTTGCTTCCAACAAACTTGTCCCTTTGTTCTTGCCACTTTGCGAAGAAGCCCTGGAGTCCTCTTTCCTGAGTGTCTTCTTGGCTGTCCCCATGTCCTGACTCCATTTCAAGAGTTTACCTTGCACGGTTATCATTGTGACTTTGGGCAAGAGTCGGAAGTACCATGATACTAGATCCGGTGGACAAGGCGGGTAAGGACAAGGGGTGATGTTTTTATCAGCCTGCCTTTCCTCTGGGTGGCGCTTGGCAGCAGCCTTCACAATATGTTTGATGCCTCCTCATAAAGACACTCAGGAAAGAGGACTTCTGGGACTGGTTCAGAAAGTGCCAAGAACTGTGGGGTAAAAGTGTTACAAGTGAGGGATGGATTTTGCGGGGAATTCATGCACTTGGTCTCTAGAATCTTTTTTTTTTTAAGCATACTGTTTTGGGGTTCTTGGGGCAGGGCGCTCTGGGGATCGAACTCAGGAGCATACAGTTTTTTGATCGGCCTCAGTAAACTCACGAAGCCCAAGTTAGCAGATTGAGAGAATATTCAAGATTCCAGAAGTTTGGGTTCAAGGTTCTAAAAGCGTGTTTTCTGTTTTACTGGGACTGCCAAAAACATTCATGGTTACTTATCGTACGAAGAGACCGATAAAGTTTGTGTATGCTTTAAACAAATTTGGTTGTTGATAGCAACATGTTTTCAGATGGGGGTGAATTTTATCGACCTGCCATACATTACAAGAAGAACAGCCATTGGAAGGAGGGTGTCTCTGGGAAACAAACACCACCACTGCCAAGCAGGAGAACAGAGCACTAGTTGGCAGAAGGCGTCTGAATGCCATTCATGCTTCTGGAGGGAGGTGGGGACACGAGGTGGACAAAAGAGGCCCTGAGTTCAATCCCCAGCACCAAGAATAAAAAACAAAACAAAACAAAAGTAACCCCCGAGTCCCGTGGGGTTTTTATGAAGCCCATGGTGTATCTTTCAATTCATGTGAAAATTTCCTTCTGTTTCTTTATATACTTTGATATGTGACTCAAGGAAAAAATACAAATTGTCTATTTTTGTTTTGTTTTGTTTTTTTTAATTTGCTTTTTTTTTTTTGTGGTGGCGGGGATCGAACTCAGGGCTTTGGGCTTGCCAGGCAACCACTCTGACCACTAAGCTAAATCCTCAGCCCCCAAATTGTCTATTCTTAATGAACTACTTTTCTCAAATTGGGACAGTAGCTGGAGGTTCATCATCGGGACAATTTCTCGTCTCTGTGTTACACCAAATTACAGTCTTGTGGGTACAAACAGAGACACCCTTCCTGTCTGCCAGAGAGACTTGAAGATCATCTCTAGAAGACATCCGAAATGCTGCAGGACTCATGTACTTGAATATGACAATTCTTTTTTGTTTGTTTTTGTGACTGGGGATTGAACCCAGAGTCTTCACGGTGAGCTACATCTCCAAGCCTTTTTTTTTTTTTATTTCATGAAATCACTAAATTGCCCAGACTGGGCTCAAACTTTCCATCCTCCTGCCTCGCCCTCTTAGAGCGCTGGGATTACAGGTGTGTGCCACCACACCTGGCTGTCATCAGAATCTTTTTAAATTGACCGTTGTCACTACCAGTGTTGCAAACTCTCAGTTGTGGTTAGAAAACTGCTGGTTGCTTCCACATGAAGCTCATTATCAGAACCTGCAACCTGTGTAATTTTGTAATGTTCGTAATTACCATGTGCTTTCTGTTTCAATTAAAGCACTAATAGAACAGGTCCTTGACAACACAGAAAGACCAAATTTTTAAGTCACTCATTGCTTTGTAAAATTTTCTCCTTTTTTGTTGTTCGTGGTCTTTCACCCATCTGAACGAGATAGGAAAGCGTGATTCTGCTAATCTTGCCTGCATACATACACACACGGCAAAACTTCTGAAGAAACATAGAGTTGGAAACTTCTCCATGTATCTCAAATCCTAAAAGTCACATTGCCTTTCTGGACTACAGTGAGGTCCCGTCTTAGCCTCTGACTTTTTCACCCCACCCCCATATGTCAAGTTGAGGATTGTGGCTTTGACAGAAGCAACAGGAAGATTACAGATACAGTAATACCTCAGTTCACAAATGTTTCTGCTTGTGAACAATTCAGTTTGCAAACAGAAGTGTTCAGCAAAATTTCGTGTCCATTTATAAACTCCACATCGGGTGATGAACCTGACCACAGCCATCTTCCCCAGAATAGTGAAATATACCAAGTTCGTGAACCGAAGCACCACTGTACGTGGCATAACAAGAACTGTCCTAAAAATAAAACTGGTAACAGAGTAAAGGAGGGTCTCTGTGTGCTGCACACTTTATACCCTGTTTAAATGATAAGGTGGCAGTTATCAAAAATGTCTTCATTCAGCGAATACCTATGTAGAAATTGAGGATGCAAATCAAAATCTCTATCTTCAAGAGAGCTCACATTCTACAGGAGGTGACAGAAATAGGTTTTAAAATATATAGACTATCGTATGGTGATCAGTATACTATGGAGAGCAGGGTGTGAGGGTGTGGTGGTGTAAGCCTGTAATCCCAGGAGGTGTAAGCCTGTACTCAAGAGGCTGAGGCAGGAGAATCTCGAGTTGGAGCCCAACCTGGACAATTTAGCAAGAACCCTCTCAAAACAGAAAATGAAGAGGGTTGGGGATATAACTCAGTGGTATAGTGTCCTTGGGTTTTAAGAGAGTTAGGGACCACCACAATGAGACAGAGGGCTAGGGTAACAAAATATGCCCCTGGGCACAGCAAACTATTATTCCTGCACATGAGAAGTTTTGGCAGACCCGTTGTGAGACCCTGATAAAACCACAAGAGCAGAATGTGCATAAAATGAGAAACTATTATCAAGAAAAAACTAAACCCTCTAATTTAACTTTTTCTTAGTCAAATTCAAGTCACTAACTTTGGCGGTCGCACAACTAGGGGCAATACATTATGAACTTCCCACAAGAATTGTTGTAGATAACACCCCTGCCATGTGGGTTACCGGAACAATTGTCTGGGTTGCTTCCCAGGGAACTGAAAATCCACTCCTCCCAATCGCCCTGGAACTGGGCATTGAACCCGAGGTCTTCACACTGAGCTCTATCCCCAGCCCTGAGGATCTTACTAAATCATGAAGTTGCCCAGGCTGGACTTGAACTTGAGATCCTCCTGCCTCAGCCTACCAGAGTGCAGCGATTATAAGCATATACCACCATACCTGGCTTGAAGCCACGTGAACTGAGAATACTGATTCTTCGCATGACCCTGCAAATACCTGACGGGTGACTGAAATGGGATAAAAAGCTTGGCATCACGCTCTTCGTATTGTGTCTGTCCTCTTTGCCCTCTTAGTCCTTGAGTCAGATCCTGCTCAGCTCTGCACAAAGACATGTTGATTAAAGAGCTGTTTTGTCCACTGCTATGGTAATGGTCGTAATTCCTCTGGCCTGCTGCCTGCTGCAGCTGGATACGTTGCTTCTGCCCCGCCGTGGTGCTCTTGCAGCAGCCCAGCACTGAAAATCCTCCAGGACGTGGATGCAGCGGCGACCCCAGCCAGGAGGGAGCTTAGCGGGCTCTAGTGAAGCCGGCCCCCTGGGCCCGGTCCGGAGCTGGGACGCTTCTCATGGGACGATGTCTCCGCACAAACTCAACACCCTGTAGGATGAGTTGACGGTGACCTCCTGGTGGTCCAAGTCCGTCACTAAAAGAAGCATCTTCAGAACCGTGTCCCTGGCCAGAGGGAACTGGTGGACTTTTGCCCACCCCCGCAGACGAAAGAAACCTGCAGCTCTGTTTGTTGTAGGGGCAGCTGCGTGTTCACCTTTTCTCTCAGCCACGTACTGGCTCCCTTGGGGCCAAAGCCCCAGATCAGTTGAAGATGTCCCCCGGAGCTTTGCCCACACAGGACCACGTGTGCTTGTGGTATTTGGCCCAGACTCCTTCCTACTGCTTCTGGGTAGAAAGAACCATCGTCTGCTAGCAGCTCTGATCCCTGCTGCCACGAAATCCTGCTGGTACTAACGCTACATACGATGTTAACAGTATCGGGAAAGATGCAAGGTGGAGAGTATGAGGGTCTGAAGAGTGACAGTTTTATGTAGGGTTGGAGAAAATCTCTGGTAAGGTGAGAGTTGACCAAAAAGCTGAAGGAAGTGAAAGGCTGGTTGTATTCTTACCCAGGAAACAAGTGTTCCTGCAAAGGGAAAGACAGCTCCCAAGACCTTGTGTTTTGAGCATGATTGGTGTCGGCCATGATGGGATGGGGATCGGAGGGATCGATGGGGAGAAGAGGGGTAATGGAAAAGACCACACAGCCTCATAGGTCATCGCGATAACTTTGGCACTCACCCTCAATCAAATGGGAAAGATTGGGAGAATTGCAGCAGACGTGTGATATGTTTTTTGGTGGGTTTGTTTTGTTTTGTGGAGACAGGGTTTTGTTAAATTGCCTATGCTGGCCTTGAATTTCAATCCTCCTGCTTCAGCCTCCCACATTGCTCGGATTACAGTCATGCACCACCACACCTCCTGACCTCTGACGTTTTTTAAAGATAAATCCATGGATTGTTGTGTTGAAGACAGAGTACAAGTTCCCAAATGCAGAAGCCAGTAGACCAGGCAGGAGGCTGCTTCAATACCTGGGGAAGAAACTGTGCGTACTTGATCTAGGCTGGTAGTCTACGGAGGCGTTTTTAAAGTGACACTTAACAATGGCAGATGTGCTCATGGAAAAAAAAAAAGCCTGGAGTATATGAAAAAGAGAGTAATCATACCAGTCTCTAAAGCTAGTGACTCTTGAGGAAGTGTTGCGCATACTTGCATATTTTTAGCTACCAAGCATCTCTGTGGCCCCCCAGATTTGGGGGAGTCCCCATCAAGTACAGCCAACAGCAGGAGGAGCTCACCTCCCCCGAGCACGTGGCTGCAGAGGCCACACTCGCTCCAGTGTCCCTGGCAGCTCAGCAGCACGCAGGGGGCCCGGCTCAGCAATCAGAGATTAGTGGGACAGCAGCGGCACCCTGACCCCAGGTGGGAAGGCGGAGGTACCCTCGGGGAACCCGCTCATGATTTTAGCTCTGCCTCTGGCTAGGTCCCCCCTTTCCCACACACCAGTACTGGGCATGGAACCCAGGGCCTTTGCACTGAGCTACATCCCCAGCCTGTTTTTATTTTTTATTCTGAGACAGGGTCTCATTAAATCACTAAGTTGCCCAGATTGGGTTTGAATTTGCCATCTGCCATCCTTCTGCCTCAGCCTTCCAGAGTGCTGGGATTATAGGCTGGGCAGCTTTGAAACTGGACTGATGAACCTCCCAGCAAATCCGATCTACCTGATTTCCTAGCCAAAAATACTGTTTCTGGAGTTTGTTTTGTTTTATATTTTGGGTATTTTGTTTTTTGTGTTCCCGGTACTGAGGAACAAACTCGAGGACACTCTATTGCTGAATTATACTTCCAGCCCTTTTTATTTATTTTTAATGTCAAGCCACAGTCTCACTACATTGCCCAGGCTGGCTTCAAACTTGTCCTGCCTCAGCCTCCCAAGTAGCAGGGATTACAGGCACATGCCACTGAGCATGGCCTGCTTCTGCTCTAATAGAGCCAGAGGCTTTTTTTCCTTGCCACTAAAAACCTTGATTGGTCAACTAAGGGCTAATATTCCTCCTGTGAATATTGTAATAGTAAAAACTGCCGTTCATTGCACAAAGCACTTAGTTCTATGTGTTCGGCTAGATAGATACTCCTACGACATAACTGAGGGCAGGACATGTTGGGAAAAAAGGAGGAAAAACAAAGATAGGAGTTCAGTAGTACAGATTTATTTCAGACAAATTTAAGAGGAACTGCCCTGGCTCTTAGACCAGACCGGTAGCTCTTGTATAGGCTATACGGTCTTTTATAGGGTCACGAGCATAAAAGGGGTGAGACATTGCTGAGACAAAATATCTGACACCCACGAGTTAAAGGAGGAGAGGTTTATTTAGCTGACAGTTTGTAGAGGTTTCAGTCCACAGTCAGCCGGCTCCAAGGCAGGGTGGCATGGCAGAGGGGCATCGCAGAGGAGAAGCAGTCCACGGCAAAGCAGGAAGCAGCGAGCCCGCCTTCCCTCTCTCCCTCTGCATTCCATCCAGGCTCTACACCTATTGATTGGCACCATCCACACCCAGGTGGGGCTTCTGTTATCCACACCTAGATCTCTGCTAATTCCAGTCTGTGGACTACGAACCACACACCCATAATCCCAGTAACACGTGCCCAGGAACCAGTCAGCTCTAAACAGCGCCGACTCTGAGCACACGAGGCTTTGGGGGACATCTAGAGACAAACCATGATGGGGGGGGGTCTGAAAGAAAATATCAAAACGGGACTTTTGGAGCAGAGAGTTCAATGGAAAGGAATTGTGCCCCCTGCCAGGGACAAAGCTTGAGAAAGTACAGGGAGTGGTGGCTGCCTGTCAGGAGCAGGACTGAAGAATGGAGTTGTGAGGTGTAGCCCTGCTCACTGGGCCTTGTTAGCCCAACATTATATATCTTTACAAGGATAAAAGCATAGAGGGTGGAAGAGACTTAAAGTGGTCCCTGGTCAGCCTGGGATGTGCTGGTCAGACTCTTCAGTCCAGAGTCTGTGGTTAGACAAGGAAACTGGGCAGTGCATCTCTTCTGTAACTACTTCCTGCTGATGAGGGGCGATGGTGGGGGTTTTATCTGGACTGAAGAAGAAGGACCATCTTGATGTGGCCTTTAGCGACTGCCTGTGACATGGCTGCAATTTTGTTGGTTAGAAATCTTCGGAACAGATTGATTAGGCATTGCAATATAAACAGGTGAGTAAAAACAGAAGAACAGGTGGTATAAAAGGAAGAGTCCGAGATAGAGTAGTGAACTTCCATGAATCACATGAACTCCACAAGGAGTTCCGAGACATTCTTTGTACTACCTGGACCTTGGTGACTATCTCCTGCTGAGCTACAGTTACACTGCCATGCAATCTGGGATGAAAGTACAATAGGTTGTATGAAGCACGGCACATGTGCCTCCTTGGGGAGCTGTAAGGAGATCTAAAGCCATGGAATTTTGTAAAACTATCTTTTTCATTTGGGATGTTTCATCCATTGATAGTGTCATAGCCTGGCAAGTGGACGAGGTGTTGGGCTGAGGCCTCTACATCCAAGTCTACCTTAATAGCAGTTACTCCTGCAAGGGTCAGAACTAGGGCCTAAAACCACCAGGGCGTGCATTTTACACAATGCTGTTGGTGGCAGACTGCGCCCTGATTTGGGGGTCTTTCTGCAAGACAGGAGAGAATATAGCCAGGAGTATAAGGACATTCCCGTGCGCATTGTCCTGCCCAATTGGCAGGTAGATATGGCCAGCCGTACTGGCTGCCAGCCCATCCATGTCCAGATGGAACCATATCTGTGGAAAGGGTTCCGTGATATTTTTTCCCCATTCCACCACACAGAGAAAAGTAGCATATGTGATTCTGGGACACAGGTATGCAGGTATCCATCCCATCATGTGTTTAGGGTCAGAATGTTGTTCAACATACCATATAATAGAGTCCTTTATGGTAACATGTTTAGATACAGATACATCCCCAGCCATTGGGAACAGCATATCCTGTGAGTGTTTGCCCTCTTCTACCTCATCGGAGCAAACTTTCCATGACCTGGAGGTGCCCCTCCCATTCAGGATCTTGCCTGTTTCTGCGAGACAAAACTGTCCAATTCTCAGCTGTTGCTGGAGCAAGACTCCAGGGGAGACCTCCCTCTGCACTTGTGGGAATCTCTACACATCCCCAGCAGTGGGAGACGCTGCAGATCTGTGCATAAGGGTGGGCCCATGAGACCATGTTATCTGCTATAATTACCCCAATCAGACAACTCCCAAGAATTAGCCAGGACCTCGTCACTTGTCGGAATGCATCCCCGTTGTTAGATCAGCTGCGTGGCCTTTAAATCTGATGAAAATCAGAGTTACTGAGGGGAAGAAAACAGAAGAGAATACAAAAGGAAAAAACTCTGGGTGGGGGTGAGGTCACAAAAGGATCCCTGGAGCCAGAAGTCACAGAGAAGCTCTAGAAGTTTGCTTGGGGAGGAGTGAAGGGCTAGTTCCCGAGCCAGGATATTGAGAAATGCTTTAGAAGATGTTAGAGAGAAAGGAGTCACTCAGTCACTCATTTCTATTATTGGGGGTAACAAACAAAACGAGGGTAAGTGTGAGGTCTTGATTGCAGTGAGTTCTGCTGGGGAGCAGATGAGTGGAGGTTTAGGCAGCTTTAGAAAGTGGAAGTGAACCCCGTGAAGAAAGCATTTACGTTTAGCCGCTACTGGAGTTGTGAGGATTGTTTGTGGGGTCCATCCCACTTAGGGCGCAAGGGATATAGGGACATCCGCACGTAGACCAGTCACCTGGCATGAAGGAGGGCTTGAACCCTTCAGGCAGTGGGGCTAGTTGGAGAAGGTGAGCCTCAGCATATAACCACAACGAGGTACGGGTACAGGTTGTGTTTAACAGGGATGAGAATATGATTTAAAGGCGAGAGATTACAGTCCACCAGGAAGTTGGAGTCTAACTGTCTAATGGTGAAGGACCTTCTGTACACCAATTCAAAGGGGCTTAGCATAGTGGGTTTACAAGGGAGAGCTCTCAGCTTGAGGAGGGCCAGGGATAGGAGGTGGATCCAACATTACTGTGTTTGGATTGTAAGTTTAGTAAGTGTGGGTTGGTTTTTTTTTGTGTGTGTGTGTGCTAGGGATCAAACTCAGGGCTTGATGCTTGCAAGGCAAGCACTCTAACCACTGAGTTAAATCCCCAGTCACAATAGGTGTGTTTTTTAAGATTCCATTTGCCCTTTCCACTTTTCCCGATGCCTGGGGGTGCTGAGGAATATGCAAATGCCGGTCCATATTAAGTGATTTTGCCAGGTGTTGAGAAATCTTAGAGGCAAATTCTGGTCTATAATCTGACTGCAGAGAGGCTGGGAGTCCAAAGCTCAGTTAAAGGACATTAGCCACCGTGGAAGCCTTTTTACTGGTGGTAGGGAATGCTTCCATCTATCCTATAAATGTACCCCCTAGAACCAGTAACCACTGGATCCTTTTAATGGATCTTCCTTTGGCTATTAGAAATCCTCTTTCCTGTCAGATGTGTACTTTAGAGTATAGAATATTGCAGGCATATTTAGAATCAGTATGTATGTTAACAGCTCTATCTTTGCTAAGGTTAGTGCTCTGGTTAGTGCAGTGTGCTCATCCTGCTGTAAGGTGGCACCATTTGGTGGCAGCCTCAGTTACCTCCCTGGGGTAAAGACACATTCATTGTCTTGAGAGCCCTCTACTATAGCATAGGTAGCCTGATAAGGGGGTGTTTTAGCGGCACTGCTATCAACAAACCAGCCAAGGCCTCCTGGGATGTGAAAGGAGGTCAGGTGGTGAAAATTGTTAAGGAGAAATCTACTAATTCAGGACAGGAGTGGTCCTCTGAAGTCTCCGTAGGGTCAGGCTCAGGTGTGAATGAGCAGGGTTTAGAGGGGGGCCACAGTGAAAGGAGACACCAGAGGTTGTGTTGAGGAAGAGCGTAGGATCTGAGTTCTAGAGGGAGAAATGGAGTGAAGAGCCCTGTGGCTTAGTAAGTCCTATAACCCACAGGAGGACCAGACCTGCAGGGGGTGATGGAAATTTATTTTTTGAGCCTTAGGAATAAGGAGAGCAGCAGCGGCCAGCACCTTGAGACAAAGTGGCCAGCTCTGATAGACAGAGCCGAGCTGCTTAGAGAAGTGGGCCACAGGAAGCAGGAGTCTCCTCAGGCACTGCCAAGCATCTCAGTGCCTGAGACCTTGTAGCACGGATATAAAGACGGGTGGGCTTATTGGGATTGGGAAAGTGTAAAGCAGGGGCCTTGGTTAGGGCCCTTTTCAGTTCCTGGAAAGCAAGAGTTAATAAAGAGTCAGGAGTGAAGAGCTCATCGAATTCGCCCTCAGAAATATCCCAAAGTGGTCTGGCTAGGATGACAAAATGGTGGATCCAGAGCCTAAAATAGTCCACCAGTCCCAAGAAAGAGAAAAGGTTCCTTTTAGTCTGGGGAAAGGGTAGAGAGGAAATTGTGTTTTTTCTGTCTTGCAAGATTTCTCAGGTAGTGGGAGTGATACAGAGTCCCAAGTAAATTACCACTGAGGACACAGATTGGGCCTTGTGTTTAGAGACCCTATAGTCTCTGTCTGCCAGAAAATTAAGGAGAACAATTTGAGTGCCACATGTGTCTTTGTGGGACTGCAGAGAAGAAGGTCATCGACATACTGCAGGAGGACACTGGGGCTTTGGTCAGAGAGGTCTGGAAGTGCCTGTCCAAAGACATGGAGGCTATCTTGAAACGCCTGTGGCAGACCCGTCCAGGTCAGTTGCTGTGTGAAGTTAGAATCAGGATCAGTCCTGGTGAATGCAAAGCAATATTGAGCAGAGGGGTCCAAGAGGATTGTGAAGAAGGTATTTTTAAGGTCAAGGACCAAGAAGTGTGTTGTGTCAGTGGGTATTTGAGACAGGAGAGTGTAAGGGTTAGGGACCACGGGGTGGATAGGGATTACAGCAGTATCGATCTGGTGTACTAAGGAACTATCAGGCTTTTTGACAGGAAGAACAGGGGTGTTAGAGGAGACTTGGTGGGGATCAATATTCCCACCCTGAGAAGGTGATCAATAATGGGTTTGATTCCCCTCAGTCCTTTTGGGATAACTGGGTACTGGGGACGTGAAATAAAATGAATAGGATCTTTCAAGTGAAAATTTTACAGGTATGTGGTTAGAGGTTATTTTGGGGGTACTAGTATCCCAGACCGGGGGCTTTAAAAGAGGCCATTTTATGGAGGTGGGTGGGTAACAGGCAGACTTACTTTTTTAGTTTTGTCCTCCTGGCAGAGAAGAACCTCAGGGAAAGTGGGCATATATAGCACGGGTCCCAGTTAGTGCATAAGGTCCCTTCCCAGAATGAGGGTATGGCAGTGGGGAAGGGTCATTCCCCCTACTGTACAATACACGGGCGGTGTCTGTAGGGGATGCTCTGAGAGAGCCTTTATGCCAACCACAGAAATAGCAGAGTGAGCAAGTGCCCCCTGGAATTCAAGAAGAACAGAAAGACTTGCCCCAGTATCAATAAAGAAAGAAATGGCCTTACCAGATACTGTCCTGAGCACCCTGGGTTCCTTGGATTCACTTTGCATGGGGGCAGTGGGTCCCAGACACTTTCAATCCTTAAAGCCAGAAGATGAGATGGATCATCAGAAGTCAGCTGGGGCTTCCTGTATGTGGCTGTACCCAAAATGGAAGGGCATCTATCCATCTCCCAAAGTCCCCATTGGCTATAGTTAGGTCATGGCTTAGTTGGGGTGCGAGGATCGGGGCAGGCTTTTGCCCAGTGTCCATCATTGTCACATCTGTAACAGGTGCTGGGAGGGGTGGCAAAGGTCAAGGTGGTAGAGGTCCCTCTGTGAGAGGCAGACGTTTGGTACTTTAATCTATTTTGCCTCTCCTTTTGGGCCTATTGCTCATCCTCTCGGTTGTTATAAGTGTGTTATGTGGCATTTATGAGCTCGTTTCTGGGAGTCTGGGGTCCTTCTTATAACTTTTGAAACTTTTTTCTAATATTGGGAGCAGACTGGAGAATGAACTAGAGATGGAGGAAGACCTGCCCTTTTCTGGACTCAGGATCCATATTAGTGTATTTTGCCATGGCTTCTGTTAGAGGAGACATAAAAAGGGCTGAGGTTTCATCAGATCTCTGAGTAATCTCTCTTATCATAATTTACTGCCTCGTAGGTATCCCTTTCCATACCAGCCAGGAGGTACTTAACCATGCGATCACACCTCCCAAGGTCCCACTCCCCCTGGTCCCCTTCCTGGTAAGTCCAGGCAGGGTTAATGGGCGCTGTTTTTGGAAATGCCTGAGCTGCCACCATGTGTATTGGTGTGTATTTAGCTGGTGGAGTTTATCTGCATAAATTTCAGCTGCCAGCCAAATGCATTTCCTCTCACTAGGTGTGAGAGTTGAGGAAATGATTAGATGTATGTCTTGCCAAGTGAGGCTGAATGCCTGAGTGATGTGGAAGAACTTCTTTCTGTATTTACTAGGGTTTTCAGAGAAGAATCCCAGTCACTGTTCAATCTGTGCCAAGTCATTCACTGAAGAGGGAACATGGACAGGAACCAGCATTAGTCCCCTCCCCCCCCGACCTGTCAGAGTGGAGAAGGGCAGGAGTGGCAAGGGCCACACGGGAGCAGGTAACAGGCCAGGAGGGTAAAGGAGAGCGGGTAGAAGGCTGAGCTGCTTCTGCAGCTTCCGGGGCTGCATCTGCAGGGTGAGGCAATGCTGGTTCAAGAGGGAAAGGGGAGGAAGCCAGTATGGCGGAGGCTCATCCACCAGGCCAGGGTCAGAGTGAGGAGTTACATGCGGGTTTTTTCTCCAGTAGGAGTATCTGGTGGGCAGAGCAAGTTTGTCAAAGAGAGGGATGCGAGAGGAGAGCGAAGAAAGCTTGGGCCTAAGGGACCTCCTGCCACTTGCTGCTTCTCTGTAGGTAGGTATCAAGGTCGTGAAACATTTGGAAATCAAAAGAGCCAAATTCAGGCCATTGGCTGCCATTGTCTAGCTTGTACCTTGCCACTAGAGAATAAAATATGAGATGTTTAGGCTGAATCTCCCCCTTTAAACTGAGGGGCAAAAGATTTTTTAGGAGGCTACCCAAAAGGGTATCTGTTGGAATGTGAGAAATTTGGGAGCCCATAGTAGCTGATGAGAGAGAGGCGGGAGTCTGTAGCCTTGTTTTGGGGCATCCTCCTAAACGGAGTGGGGACCTGGACTGATTCTCTAGTGGATGTGGCCTGGCCACATTAGAGAAGGCTTTCCTGAGATGGGGCAGATGTCCCCACTCCAATTTCTCCAGAGGTCCATCGCAGAACTCAGTCCTGTGGGATCCCCCCGGGGGCATCTGGGACAGCAGCCCTACACTCGCTGGGCGCCTGGAGATCGTACCAGTCCTGGGCTGCATAACGAAGTGTCTGATGGTCAGGGGAGGGTTAGCAGGAAATGGCAAATGTCCTCCTGGAGCTTACGAGGAAGAGGGAGAGAGAGAGAGAGAGCGAGCGAGGGGGGGAGGGAGAGGGAGAGGATGGGAATGGAGACCCCACTGGAAAGCATCTCTGGGCTACTGGCAGGTTAGCAGAAGGCCCTGACTAGGTCTGACCGGGCACTGTGAGTCGCTGCAGGGCTGCCTTATGTTTTGTTGGGCAGGGCCACAGCAGGAAGAGGTGGGGGTACCAGAGTAGTTCCCTCAACCTCTTCCTCAAATAGGCCACCAAAATGTTAGGAAAATAAGGAGGAAAAACAAAGGCGTGAGCTCAACAGGACGGGCGTATTTCAGAACAAACTTGAGAGGAACCACCGGGGCACTGAGGCCAGACTGGCTACTCTCATACAGGCCAGAAGGGCTTTCGTAAGGTCACAAGCCTAAAGAGAGGCTGTGAAAGGAAAAGAGCGAAATGGGACTTTCGAGGCAAAGCGTTCAGTGGAAAGGAGGAGGGACGAAACTTGGAAAGTGCTCGTCGTGGTGAGCAGAGCTGAAGAATGATGGGAGCTCTGGGGTGTAGCCGCGCTCACGGGGATTGTTAACCCAGGATTCTACACGCTTAGGGGCTCGTTCACCCATGCGTATACTTTTTCACAAGTGTAAAAGAACAGCGGGGTGGAAGAGGCTTAAAGTAGCCTCCGGTCAGCCTAGCAGGGTGGCGGCCAGGCTCCTTCAGGACCGGCGTGGTGGCGCAGGCAGCAAGAGGGTTCCAAACTCGATCCCAGCCCAGACAGCTGAGTGACTTTGTGAGATCGTGTCCCAGCATTAAAACAGTGCTTGGGATGCAGCTTAAGGCAGAAGCCCTGAGGTCAATTCCCAGTACCAGAGGTGGAGGAGAAAAAGAAAAAGGAAAGGTGGCTAAAAAAATAAAACTGATTGTTAGAAAACCGGTCTGTGAGCCTAGAGAAAAAGCACGCCGAGGAGGCCTGTGCTGTGACGTTTTGATTTGCTCAGCGCCGGAGCGGCAGCTTGGTGTTGGGGAGAAGAAACTGAGCAGAGCAAAGACCGGGGCTCCCAGCGCCGCACCTAAGCCGGGCTCGCTCTGTGACCCGGGGACAGGGAGGGGGCCACAGACGCAGGAAGGGGGAGAAGCCGATCCCTTCTCAGCGCTCCTTCTTCGCGGCTCCGGTGATCTGCCGTCACCGGCGGGGCCTGGGGCTGCCTCGGGCCGCAAGGAGAAGCCCCGCCGGCTCAGCGAGGGGCCGCGATGAGACCGGCCCGGTGAGGCCAACCTCCGCACCTGGCCTGGGAAGGCGTCTGTCTGCCAGCCGGCCGAAGGTAGACGGTCCTCCCACAAACAAGTTTCCTGCCTCGTGAGGCCTCTCCGCACCACCCCGGGGCAGAGTGGTCTTCGGAAACTTCAAACCCCAGATCTGATCGTGTTTCCCACTCTTTAAACAGGTAAAAAGAAAACAGTGCAAAAGTGTGTAAGCTGTTGTTCTAGACATTCAGAACCGTGGACGGTCTGTGCGCAGGGCGGCTTCTGCACACACATTCGCGGACTCATTGAGTTTTGAAGTCCGACACGGTCCCCAGGACCCGGACTCTAATATACTATTTATTCCTGAATTTCAAAAGGGGACCCGTCCACTTGAAGGCTGCAGAGTCACCTCAAAGATTTTGTACTTCATTGTCACAAGAAACTGGTACAACCACTGTGGAAATCAATATGGAGAGTCTACAAATCTAAAAATAGAAATTCCTTTTGACCCAACTGTACTTCTTCCAGTTATCTTCCCAAGAGTTAAGAGATCATATTACAGTGATCAGGCACACCCATATGTTTATAGCAGCACAATTCATAATAGCTAAATCCTGGATCATCAGATGAATAGGTGAAGAAAATGTGGTATTTACACACAATGGAGAAGTACTCTGCCATTAAGAAGGATACACTTGAGTCATTTGTAGAAAAATTGATGCGCCTTGAGACGATATTGCTAAGCGAAATAAATTAGACACAAAAGGTTAAATATTGCATGGTTGATTTCTCTAATATGAGAAACCCAAAATATAAATTTGAAAGAGCAAAATGAAAGATAGATAATCGAAAACAGGGAGCCAGACTTTGGGGAGATGCTGAGAGGAAGTAAAAATAAGATGCAAAATGTGTATGTACCAATTCCCAAGATGAATGTAATTATTATGTACTGTACTGCAAACATACACTACAAAAGACACTAAAAAGAAAACAAACAAACCAGATATCCAGCAAGAGGTTACAGTTGACTTCTAAAGGGTATGGGTTTTTGGGGGTGATAAAGTGTTCTAAAATTATTGTGCTGATGGTTATACAGTTCTGTGAATATACTAAAACTTACATTCAATGAGTGTGTTTTATGCTCTGTGACTTATATCTCCCCAAAGGTTTTTAAATAATATTAAAACAGAAAAACTCTTGCACCAAATGTAAAAATTAAAAAAAAACCAAACACTTGATCCAGCAATGTCACTCCCAGGTAGGCGGCCTAAGGAAATGAAGTCGTATGTGAGGGAGACTCAGTTTGTCTCACACTCTGCAGCACTGAGCATGGCAGCAAGAAATGAAGTCACCTCAGTGTCCTCCAGGACTGATGCTTGAAGAGGTGCAAGCATAATGGAAGACCAGTCAGCCACAGAAAAGAAGAAAATCTTGTCTTGTTTGTTTCAGATAAGATCTCACTGTGTCGTTCAGGCTGGCCTCAAACTTGCAGTGATTTTCCTGCCTCAGCCTCCTGCATGCCAGGATTACAGGCATGTACCACCATGCCCCCAACAAATTTGGGACAACTTGGATGAACCCGGAGGATATTCTGTTACGTGAAATAAGCCTGGCACAGGAGGGCGAATCCTGCAGGAGTCACGGACACACAGGAGTAAAGAAGCGGATCTGGAAAAGAGCGAAATGGTGCATAGCAATGTTGTGTTGTCTTCAACTGTTTTTGGTCCCAGCAACAGAAAGGTGACTAATACAATGTATAAACTGTGTTTATGCTTTTTCTTAATTCTTTCTTAATAGTCCAGGATTTAGAATTAATGAAGAAATTAATTATAGGCAATTTACAATCTGAAACAGTACCACATGAAAAATTTTCATTTATATCATTTTGACCCCTGAAATCCTATGTATCTTTGTATAAATCAGAAAAAGTTTTTTCAATTAAAAAGAAAGAGAAAAAATAGAAAAGAGATTTATATATTTGGTTTTGGTGTTTTGAGACAGGTCACTTGTAGCCCAGAAACTTGAGATCCTCCTGCCTCAGCCTCCGGAGTGCTGGAATTATAAGTGTGCAACACCATGCAGGGTCAAAACAAAATTTTTTAAAGAGTAGATTTTTAAGTATTCTTGCCACAAATATGGTAAGTGTGTATGGTCATCTGCATGTTAATTCAGGGAGGGCAGGATGTACACACATTTTGCAATATTTCCTGCGGCATACATACCTACAATTTCTTTCAATTACAAAATACATAATTTTAATAAAATGAAATGAATCGCACTCTGAAAAAAGACAGAAAAAAAGGAGAAATTGTACTTGTCAGAGATTAAGTGTGTCAGACTATTTTCTGAAGAAGCCAGCTCACCAAATTCAAAACACAAATATTTAAAGGAAAAGAAAGGCAAAATTGCCAAGGAGCTAAATTAGATCAGGCTCTCAGGGTTGGGGATTTAGCTCAGTGGTAGAGCACTTGCCTAGCAAGCACGAGGCCCTGAGTTCAGTCCCTAGCATCAAAAAAAATTAAAAATAGTCTCTCACCATGTACTAAACTCAAATCAAAGTGGATCAAAGATCTAAACATTAAAACAGAAACATTAAATTTACTAGAGAATAGAATAGGAAGAACCCTTGAAGACATAGGGGTAGGAAAAAAATTTATGAACAAAACCCAGACTGCACAGGAAACAATACAAAGAATCAGTGCTTGGGACCACATGCTATTGAAAA
>PVJO010017353.1:0-39439 GCA_004026905.1 Hystrix cristata | reverse complement strand
ATTTACCATTTTTGATTATAAAATCAGTTCACCTTATTATTTGAGGATGTATTACATACATTCAATTTCAGAATTGTTTGATAATGCTTTTGCCATTAAGACACTTTTGCTGACATTCATACGGGTTTTCTGATACCGATGTTCTGATAGCTAATATTCATTTTTAATGTCTTGCAAGTGTGATTTTTGCCTTTAATTTACCTTCCTATGTATTGTAGTTAAAATAGTGTTCCATTAAAGCTGTCTGCGTGTTGGGGTTGGGAATTTAGCTCAGTGGTTGAGTGCTTGCCTAGCAAGTGCAAAGCCTCAAATTTGATCCCTAGCACACACACACACACACACACACACACACACACACACACACACACATACACACGCACACACAAAGATGTCTATGTCATAAGTCCTATAAACTTCAAATTTGTTCTCTTATATAGCAATAGGAATTAAGGCTCAAATAGAATTAAAGTTGTTAATCAAGTGTCCCTAAAGAAATTTTCCTAGATTATTGGGCCCAAATGTAATCCCAAGTATTATTAAAACTTGAAGAAAGAGGCAGAGGAGGAGATCGGACTGAGGGTGAGTTTGCAACAGAGGTGTGGAGAGATGCAACATTGCTGCCTTTAAAGCTGGGGGGAAAGGACTTGAAGAAGCTGGAAAAGGTGAGAAAACTCTCCCCTAAAACCTTCAGAAAGGAATGTGCCCTGCAGACCTTGCTTCTGACTCTGTAGGATCTTTGTCGGACTTCTGGCCTACGGAACTGTAAAGTAACACATCTGTGGTGCTTTTCACTACTGAGAGTAGAGTAGTTTGTTACAAAACTAGAAAACTGGTACACCAGGAAAGTTTTAGTTATGTCTCTTGAACATTTAGCTGTATCACATTTCTTAATCTAAGGTGATATTTTGTCTTTTGGTAGATATAATGTGCCTTTATTGCGATTACTAATGTATTTGTGTTTATTTAATTTTTCTTTTACTGTTTTTGTTCATACATTTTGGGAGTACATGATGAGGCAAAGACCAGATTTTCATTATTTGCAAGATATCCTCACATCCTCCTTATAATCTCTTGGTAAATGCTATCTTTTACCCTAAAATTGACATTTGACTAAATTTTAACTTGCTGTTCTTCCTTCTAACTCCATAATCTCACTTCATATTTACTCGATACTTCTTAGATTCATCAACAGATATCATTCAGACTATATCCATTCTAAGTCTTGTCCCTATTCAATCTCATCTTAGTTTCTGCCTGCTTCGTTTGAATTTAAGCCTATTCTGAAAGTACCTGTAGCTTATTCCTCTCTTCTATTTTCTATAAGCAAGACAAAGAAAAAAGTACCTATCTGCACCCCCACATACAAGATGTGATTGAAAAATTTGGTGAATGTTTAAATTTTTCAAATTATTACAGTAAAAGACACAGTGCTATTGACCTCCCCAAAAAGAAACTCTCCCTCACTTTGAACACATTTATGCACACTTGCCACATTGTGAAGCAGTTCTGAAAGTCCTCTTTGATGTCATAACTGCCTGAATGCCCTAAATTAACTCAAAATGCTCACCTTTCACTGTCGTTTCAAGTCTGGGGAAGAGCCAGAAGTCACACAGTACAGAATACAGTGAATAAAGTGGACGAGGACAAATACAATGTTTTTGCAAGCCCGCCTTTCTGTTGAATGGCACTCAGCTGCTCCATTTGCCAAATTCTTTATCACACCTCATAAAGACGCTCATGAAAGAGGATTTCTAGAACCGCTTCAGAAAATGGCAAGAACAATAGGATAAGTGTGTTTGACATGAGAAGAGAGTATTTCCAGGGAGGTTAATGTGGGTGGGTCTTTTACTATAAGAAATATTTTGGGTTTTTTGTTTGTTTTGTTTTTAATTTTTTTTTGGTACATATTTGCCATACATAATGATCACATTCATTAAGGGAACATAAGTTTTTTCTATCAGTTAATTTCTCATTGCTGAGACAAAATACCAGACACCCACAAGTTAAAAAAGACAAATTTTATTTTCACTCACAGTTGTAGAGATTTCAGTCCATAGTCAGCTGGCTCCAAGGCAGGATGGCATGGCAGAGGGGCCTTACAGAGAAGAAACAGTCCATGGCATGGCAGGCAGGAGGCAGCAAAACTTTCTTCTTCTTCTCCTTTTTATCCCATCCAGGCTACAAGCCTATTGGTTGATGCCGCCCACATCCAAGGTGACTCTCCCCTCTTCAAGCAGTCTATTGTCTGCACCAGAACTATGCTAAACCAATCAGTCTACTATCTAGTATCACATACCCATGATCCATTATCACACAGCCATGATCTAGTCACTCACAAAAACCCCAGCTATGAGCACATGAGACACTGGGGGGACATTTAGATATAAGCCACAACATATTTATTTTCTAAACCTTCGCCATGTGTTTTAATCACACATTGTACATATTTTACTAAAAGAAGTTGTTATTCTCTCACCCTCTTCCATTATTCTCTACTTAATTTCCAGAGTCTGAATAAAACACTTAGATAATGTCATTATGTGGAATTTGGAGTAGTGATCACCAAGAAGATTATAAAAATTAACTACTCATAACTTTCTTCCTCAGTGGCTTTGGGGATAAAACTATACACTACTCACAATTGTAACCACAGCACACAGCACCTTGCTCTCAACCACATAATAGACACTTGGCAAATATTTTAATATGCACAATTGCCCTGCTATTATGGTAAATCTGTATGATGTATGTTTGACCACATAAATTTATATATGCTAAGGAAACACACTCACGCATGCACACACACACACACACATACACACGCACACAGGCCAGCCTGAACTACACAGTGAAACCTTCTCTAAAAAAAAAAAAAAAAAAAAATTTACCCAAATTATAAACAGCAAAATTGGCAGTGCAAAACCTAGTGTCTTTTGCCCCTAAACCACGGGTTGTTTTTGTTTTTTTTTCTCTCCCCATAAGAAGAGCTGGCTTTTGGAGTAGTATCCCAAATGTGGTGTCAAATCTTTTACATTATAATTTTGGAGTTATATTTACTTGGAAGCATATCTTGGCAATCTCATTTTTTCAACATATACTTTCTGAACAATTTCTTCTTACAAAAAAAAAAAAAGATGGAATGCAAGTTAAATGTATCATCATCTGTAATTTTCTCAAAATTAATGTAGAGAATTCGATTTCAAATTTTACTAAGTAAAATAATTGCAAGTAAGCAAGTAACTTCTTTCATTAAAAAAATAAAAGAGGAAGACAAAATGGAAGAAAAGGTAAATTCATTGCTGAATTCTTGTGAGTATATTAAAAAAAACACAGGTGATAGGTCACAGAGTATTAAAAACATCATAAAATTAATCCATTTTAATGTCATTTACTACACAGAAACTGAGTGGGCAAACTCCACTCCAGGGAAGTAAATGATGTCTAGAGTACAGACAAGAGGCACAAGCATTCCTTTCCTAGGCACGGCCTGCCAGCTTCCCAACCACCGTTCTTTATCCGTGTACTCAGTTTAAGGCCATCCTGTCTAAGAGGAAGGTAAATCTCGTACTACATTATTAAGCTGATTAGTACAGATGGACCCACTAACATGACTAGTTAACTATTAATTTTCTTAAATAAGAGATCCCTGAAGGTCAACTCTGAGAACCTAAACTCTCCTTAAAGTTTCACTTTAATCCTAACAAATAACATTACATGAAGCACACAGGTATTTCTGCCTTTTGAAAACCTGGGCAGATGTGTTTTGTCCAGTGTAGAGAGGGAGGAAAAATATGTTTGATTAGCACAAATTGCTTGTAGGAGCAGATATATCCACAATACAACATTATTGAATTAAACGAGAAGAACATTATTGTTTCCCTGCCCACTCTGTATAAGCGCAGGGTAGAGAACGTGGCTTAAGGGTAATCTGCTTTTATTAAAAAAGAGGAGGAGGAAGAAGAGGAAACATTTTGATCACTGCTTTTTTAAAAAAAACTTCAGATTTCTTAACCATTAGTGAAAACTACATGCTGACAAGCCACTGATTTTTGCTAGTACTAATAAATTTTTCTTTTTTTCTTCCTCAAAGGTTATGATACTTTCTTGAAATACAATACACAAACTCACTGCCCTGATAGACAGCACCTCAGTGCTGGAGTCGTCCATGATTAGAGTCAGTAATTATGCCATGAGATAATCCATCATGGCCAGTTTTGTTTCTGGCTCCTGATAATTAATGATGATTCCGCAGAACAGGAGTTACACAGCATAGAAGAGATTTATCTTCTAAAGGTCAGTGAGGGGTTGAAGTATGAAGTAAAATAAGCCCATAGCAGTTACCTCTGTTTAGCCAATCAATCTTTGTTTTGTTTTGCTACCTTTTGAAAGGTATTGTGGAAACACAGTAGAAACATTCCTACCTTAATATAAGCATTGTCTGAAAACTAATCTCTTGGTTTCTTTATAATTAGTATGTGACTTCTTTTAAGGTCCTTTAAGAAGAGAACTGGTTTTACTTAGAAAATACATCCTCGGGCTGTTTGGTGTGATAGAGAGGAAAAGGAGTAAATACACCCAAAGCACCCAACACTCATCTCACTTAAAGACGTGGTCACAACCCTACAAAAGTAGTAACTTGAATTTAGTGGTGTAGACTAGAGACGAAAAAGGCAAAGAGGATGGAGAAAATCGAAACCACATTTGAAATGAGAGAATATGAGAAAAAGCGCTAGACTGATTTCTTTTGGGTGTAGGACAAAGGTAAGATGTGGTTGTGTATAAGCCCCATTCTCTGTCATTCGACAAATGCTTTACTGGACATAAGAGAGATTGCATTTTAAATGTGGACACAAGAAGGGGACATTGAAGAAGAAAAGTCAAAACCAGGATGACAACAAGAAATACCCTCCCAGGAACCCCCACTGTTATTGGGAAGGGTATTGAGATCTCCACTGGAGGTTGTGAGTGTTGAATCAAATTGCATTTAAACTTAAAAAGATGGGGTGACTCCAGCTCAACCTTGGGTTTTGTGATATAGGTAATGAAAATGTTTTTTCATTGAAAATGAAAATGTTTACATTATGTGTAAGATGTAAAGTTTTGAAAATTGTGTTGGCAATGATGGTCACACTGATGGTGATAGTTATCTCAGATATAAAAAGCATCAGAGTAGAGTTTGGTTTCTAGAATTGGTTGTGTTGCCTAGAATAAAGATGTTGATGACAAAGCATTTCAAGTCTATTTCAGTTTTTCATCTTTTCAAAAATAATCATGATGAAAAACTTGATGTGACTATGAAATACAATAATGTAAGCATGCTTGGAAAAGTATAAGCTTCTTACTGGGTGTTACTTAGCACCAAATTCTATTCTAAACACCATACATGGATTAAATCACTTAATTCTATCTCCTCCACACAAAAGTATTACAGAATAGATAACCATAATTTTTCCACTTTGTAAATAAAGAGAGGAGTCGAAGGCATAAATTTCATAGAAAGTAGTCGAGCTTTCTGTGTATTGTGATTTTTTTTTTTTTTGAGACAAGAACTCGTTATGTAGTCCAGGCTGGCCTCAAACTTGCAGTGATCCTCCTGCCTCAACTCCCCAAATGCTGGGATTACAGGCATGCACCACCATCCCGGGGTGTGGTATATTTCTGAAGTGTCGACTTGGTACAGCAGTAGTCTAAGATTGTTCAAATTCTAGCCCAATACGTTGCTGTGAAGGTTTTCTATAGCTGTGGCTCAAATCTGGAAGAGCCCACCTTTAAGTGACATGGTGATGCTCAATCGCCTGGTGGGCTTTACTGCAACCAGTCGAAAGGCCTCCGTAGCTAAGAAGACACTTCCCTGGTGAGGAAATTCTGCCTGCAGACAGCAGCTTCTGCTCACCCTCGCCCTGCCCTTCCTGATGGCCTGCACTTCATACTTGTCTAACCAGCCGCCACGGCCATGAAGGCCAATTCTTTGCAATGCATCTCTTAGTACGCATCTCCTACTGCTTCTCTGAGGGGCCCTCCAAAACAGACAGGAAGCCACCTTCAACCACTTGAGCCTCAACCTTCCTTTTTTCTTCCTTCTCCTCAACATATTTAGGAATGGCGAAAATAACTGCTTTTTACAAAGAGACACCAAAACATGCTTAATCAGCCCAGCCACAGAGCTAGTGTCAGTGTGAACAAAGTGAAGCTGTGAGTTTCAAGAGTTATAAAAACAGCCACCTCCCATCTTCGTCACCAGCAACGCGTAGCACTGACGTTACTCACTCACCCTTGCTGCAGAGCACACTCCGCCTTTGATACTGGACAGCAGCGCCAGTGCGATCGCAGAACTGACGCTGCAAAGACACGGACATCTGTTGCGTTTCCCTCGAGAGGCCACGGGCATCGACTTTACTGCCCTTACAAGATCATTAGCATTTCTCGTCCCAGCTGTCACCTGAGGAGCACACCTCAAGCAAGCGAAATGCAGGCTGGAGGGAAAAGCCAGTCCTCAGCGAGGAAGTTCTGATTGCCCTTGTCCTTATTTCTAATGCTTTCCTCCAGCTGACTGGCCTCTTCAGTTCTGGCTAAAGCGGCTGAGTTCAAACAGCTGCTTGTTATTCATGTATGAAAAGCTGAGCATCTGTAACCTTCAAAGGCATGAGAAGGAAACAGACAGAACCCAAAGTTCCTGATCTATTAATGGCCCCACTTACCCATAAGCACACACTTTGCTCAAGTATCTCATCAGAACTCCTAATTAAAATGCTATAAATTATAGCAGAAAATTAAAAGGAGCTATAGAGGAAGGAAGAAATATGTGTATTACTAAAATGAGAAGGTAATTAAGTTATCCTCTTCCCTCTGAGCCAGTTCTGGCTGTTTAAAATAAGTCCTAATAAGAGTGCTAAATGAACTCAAAGCACAAATGAATATTAAACTGACCTACTGCCGAGATTTTCTAATTAGATTACCAAGGTCATTATTGTTACTAGGGAGATTTGAGTCATTCTTAAAAATTCGAGAGATGAGTGTGGTGGTTAATTTTATTTGTCAACTTGTTTAGGTCACGGTGCCCAGATATATGGTCAAATATGATCCTGAATGTTTCTCTGAGAGTGCTTTTTAGATGATACTAACATTTACATTAGTAGGCTTTGAGTAAAGCAGATGAGCATTTATAATGTGAGTAGACATTATCCAATCAGCTGAAGTCCCTAACAGAAAAAAGACTCACCCTCACCGCTGACATCCACCTGCCCCAGCCACAGGAAATTCTGCAGCAGATTGTATTTTGACTGGAATTACAACTCTTCCCTGGGTCATCAGACTGGTGGCCTTGGCCTGCCCCCTCAGATTTTGTACTGACCAAGCCTCCACAACAGCATGAACCAATTCCTTAAAATAAATCTCTTTACGGGCATGTGTGCACGCGTGCGCACACACACACACATACACACATACATCTTGTTAATTCTATTTCTCTGGAGATTCTAGACTAATATAGTGAATAGCTTACTAGACTGGAAATAGCCACACGAACTTCAGGAACATAGAAAGTGAGCACTCATCTGCATTCGCAAGCCAATTATTGCTTTAACCAAAGTTTCCTTAGCTCACAGTGTGACATTTTAGTGTCCAACTTCCAAAAGGAACAGTTGTGTAGTATATGCTAATATATATTTAGCATACAATGATCAGTGGCGTACTTGTAGCCAAAAAGCACACACCAACCTTAGGACTAATAACCATCAAATTCAAGCAAAGCTCCAGAACTTCTGGGAAACACCCAGAAACGTAAGTAATCCCCAGAAAGCTAGGAAATCAATGGCTCACTAATCTAGCTAA
This sequence comes from Hystrix cristata, assembly GCA_004026905.1. Classification (NCBI taxonomy): domain Eukaryota; kingdom Metazoa; phylum Chordata; class Mammalia; order Rodentia; family Hystricidae; genus Hystrix; species Hystrix cristata. The sequence continues at coordinate 31,609 of PVJO010017353.1, read as the reverse complement.
TATTTATAACGCATTCTCATCAGAGGAAAGAAACAGCGGCGAATAACAGCACATTAGTCCCTGACGTCACAGAGCTCAACAGCGGGAAAGAGCCAGAGGCAGGGGCATTCACACAATCAGGAAAATGTACAGACTCAGGTGAGTACTGTTAAGAAAGATGCCCAGTTATTTGAGAAACCATTAGAGAGGCATCCGGAGTAGTATGTAGTAGGTCTAGACAGAAGGTGTTCTACAAATCAGCACCAGTAGCACTGATGGGGAGCTGGTAAGAAATTTCAGGGTCTCACGTCTCACCTCTTACTTGCACTTTAGTGAGATCCCCAAGTAATTGGTATTCATATAAAATTTCACCAGCTACAGGTTAAGGTATAAGGGAAACTGCTGCACTCTGATTAAGACACTCCGGTGGAGATCTGAAAGGGTTAGACAAATTAGTAGTCATTCCTCTAGTGAAATCACTATTGCTAATTTCCAAACATTTCTAGTTTTCTTCTCAGGCTTTTCATAGGACTGTCCTTTCTTGAGCCCATGAATGTGGATCTGGCCAAGTGATTTGCCAGATGAAATAGGTTCAGAATTGATGTGTGTTATTTTGGGAAGGAATGTTTAAGAACCACTGTGCAGACTGCTGTTCTTTCCCTCTCTGCCATGGTAATTGGCAGTGTATAGGTGGTAATTTCTCAGTCAACAGGGAACCTGGGGCAGAAAATTCAATTTACCTGGAATGAACATGGAACTCAAAAGAGTCATTATACTAGACCCCTGAGATGTGGTGATCTCTCCCTGCCTCACTGATATACTGTATCATCAATTGATCCATTCAACTCAAATTGATTGAGTGCCTACAAGGTACCCAGCACAGATTTAAGCTTTGGAGGTTCTCTGATGAAATTAGCCAGACAAGGCCCCCCTGTAATTCTCTTTGTCTGGAGAAAGGTGGGGAAATAAACAACTAAGGAAATAATTTCAGTGCTAAGAAGTACTCAGAAGAGACTGAGATAAAGAAGGGAGGCCGGACAGAGTGTAATAATAGGGCTTTTTCAGGTGGATTGATCAGGTCAGCAATGACTTCCCCTGTCCCGGGAGATCTTTCGCCTGACACACGAGCACGAAGGAGATGGAGACTAGTTTAAGATAAGGCTGGAGAGGCAGCCAGATCCCAGGCCTCAGAGCTTTCGGGTCTGTTCAAATGTTTTGTTCTACATGCAATGAGTATGTGATCGGAACCACATTTTAAAAGGATCACTCAGGGTACCACATCCAACATAAGTAGAAGCCTGGTAATGAGGAGAAAGAGAGCCCATTAGGAAAACTAGAAGAAGGCCAGTAAAACAGAAGGAACTTCAAAGAGCAGAGAAATGAAATTCTATCACAGGCCATCAAGGAAATATTTGTTGAACAATATTGATGACCAACACAGTCATTCCTATAGTCAATGACTATTCAACTCCGTCTTCTTTCCCCATTCATGACTTCCCAAGAGAAATGATCATCAATCCCACCAGTCAGAGGATCAGTATCTCCTGGCAATTTATCACAGGCTTCGTATCAGAGAAGAGTGTGGTGATTTCTATGTCGCATTTGTACATGATTATCTTCATCCAGAAATCTGTGAACTATAAAGATGACTTCTGTGCCCACCTTCCACCCCAATACCCATGCACGCCCAATACGCATTTGTGGAACAAGGACAGGATAGTTCTAAAGATAGTCACAATCAGATAAATGGCAGAAACCCATGGGTAGTGATTCAATTCTGGCGTCACAGTAGGCAGTTAATATGAGCACTCACTGCTAGGGGCTGGAGCACTGCACAAAGAATATTCCCATTGTTTTAGTTACTTTTCTCTCGTTGTTGGGACAGAATACTCGACACCCAAAGTTAGGGGAAGAAAGGTTTATTAGCTCACAGTCTGCAGAGGTTTCAGTCTATAGTCCGCTGGGTCCGAGGCGGCAGGGCAGCGTGCAGACCGGCAGCCGGCCAGCCGCAAAGTAAAGTGAGGAAATGCAAGGAATGTATGCAAATAAGCAATGCAAACAAGCAGCTAGTTAAGCTTCTTCCTGTATCTTTTATCTAGGCTACCTGCCCCCAGGGCAGCCCACACTCCCACCCCCCAATCTCAGGCTCACATCCTTGATCCCAGCAGAACAATGCCAAACCGATCAATAGATCAATTTAGTAATCACACACTCTAGATCCAGCTATCTCTTACCACATGAGGCTTTGGGGGGACATCTAGACACAAACCATAACACCCATAATGGGCTGTAATTTTCATATTTTAGGGGAATTCTCTTACATGCAGTTTTCCAAAATCCTTGGTTCCATGCTCTAAGATGTTCTTCCTTTGATATTAGTCCCCTTGGCTTCAATCTGAAGTCCACATTGGAGAACACACCTGATGCTTTCCCATCCGTAATTCTGTATTTTAAAGTAACTGTCTCTTTCAGTCCTAACTGGTGAGTCCTCTGACAGTACAATGCTCTCAAAAAGTTAGTTGTATCTAAATTTATTTCCTACACATATTTCTACTTATTACTTTTGTTTCTCACACCCTTGTCCTTTGTTTCTTTTTCTCAGAACATAAATGGAGTATGTTGGATATTCCAGTTTCGGGGGGAGAGACAACTTCTCTGACTGAAGAGATTTTGTTCCACATCTTTATTGGGTCATTTCTTTAAATCAAAGATTTTAGTAGTGGGTGTGATAGTCATATCCTTGTGTTCATACTTGCTAGTCAACTATCATCTCAAAGACATTCTCAGTTTTATCCTTTTAAGTGTGGGATTCTATCTTGCAAATCCCCAGAGTTTAGACTTTCTCTCTTATCTAGCTATGTGCATACTAGCTTATTCATTTCTGAGTTAGTTTTGTTAGCACCTTGACAAATACATCCAGTCATAACCAAAAACAACAGCTAAGTTTCTATTTTATAAACAATTTCTCTACAGCATCAGTTGGCAAACGATGACAATCCTACAAGCTGGAGCCAGGTAGCAAACTGATTTTGCAAAACAAGAAACTAAAATGTTATGAAAACAAAGAAGAATATGCAACAAAGACAAATGTGGCTTAAAAAAAAAAAAAAACCTCTAAATTATTTACTGTTTGGCTTTTTACACAAAAAGTTTGCTAATACTTGTCTTGGAATTGCAAGTTTATCTTAGATTATTTTACCCAATGTTTCATCTCTGTATAGCACAGATTACTATCAAACCAGCTTCCCACCACTTTCGTCTCCACCCACCAATCACGATGCAAAGTGGCAAGCTGTGGCTTGTTTCATGGCACTACTCCCCGTGTGGGTCAGGTTAGGCTACATTATGCTTCGGGCTTCTTCAGGTCGGTCACTCTGAAATCAGACTGAGGAAGGGTCTCCATAAGCATGACAGCAGGAAAAAGAAGAATCTGGTGACTCGGGGTTGGAAATGACACATTTTATGTGCCAAATTGAGGCACATGTTAACTTCATGGGGTGGCAAAGTACATTTGCCTGGAAGGGTTAAAAACAATCACTCAGTGATGGTTAGTAAAGCTACCGCACCTGCAATCCTATGCCACAAAGATAACCTACGCTGGCATGTGCTTAAAAACATCTCTACACTTTGTTTCATGCATATGCTTCAGTACTAATTTTCCCTAACGTATCCTTTCCCATCATAGCAATGCCCTGCTTTCTTATTCATTCTTCGAAGGTAGGGACTGTGATCATTTTGTTTATTATAATATGTAGCACATAGAATGCCGTGGGTTAAAGTACACATTGCATGAATAAATGAATGAATGACTGCATTATTTGAAAGATCTCAATTCTGCTATAGTAGTAATTTTCCTTATTTTTTTTTACAAACGTGTGAATTTATATCTTCTCTGTGACCATAAAGAATTAAATAGCACCTGTCCACTTTCCCAGGCCATGTCAAGAGTTTAAACACAAGTTTTCAACTTCTGTCTTCTCCCCACATATTCTGCTTTCAATGATTTTCATTTTAATAGTCTAGAATTTCAGAACAATTTTACTAGCTTTGTTGTATAATTCTTTCACTTATAGAAATTCTTCTTAATGTTATATCAAATTTCCATGCACAAAATCAGCCATCATTAGTCTGAACTGTAACTTGTAGGTATTTTATTCTTGCCACTGTTTCCGCAGATTTTCTCAAGTTCCTTGTTCTAGGTTCACTTATTATTGGACTGAATGTGATCACTGTGTGCTTCAAACATGTACTAATAATTTTTTTTTAATTTTAAAGAATTTTTTTAGGAAAAGTACATGTTGAATAAATGATGTGTTTCTGAACAGTTGCCTGTTCAAACAATTAAGTTTATTTTGCATTCACGTGTGTGATAGTACTCTCGGATCTTGAATGGAATACGGACTCCTAGTGCCGAAAAATACAAGATACATTAGTCCTGGCTGGTTAGTCTTGCAGTGCTTATGTTCTCCAGAAAGAATTGCATAACTATTAGCGTTCAGAGCTACCTGAACTCTATTCTAGAAGGCATGCTCTAAGCAGGTGGGAATCATCCACTATAGAATAAAACAACCAACTGGTGGACATCCTAGCACAACGCTGCACTTCATTTCCAAACTACTCCTACCAATTTAAGCAAAAAAAAAAAAAAAAGAAAGAAAGAAAAAAGATATATTTAGTTGCTGTGAATGTGGAATTCAACCGTGTGCCCCAGATTCTCTTTCCTAGTCTCTTCCCATCATTCCCACATCTTTCTTTCTCCGTTGCTTCACTGGAATGACTCCAGGAATATCTGTGTTTGATTAAAGCAGCAGCTGCCAATGACAACTATGGCCCCTTGAGCAGGCTTCACCATCCCTGTTAGGAGTTCCCTGCAGCCCAGTTTCCACTTCACTGAGTACAGTCAGTGCCAAGCGAAGCCTTGTGATGAAGTTTGCATCAGCTGCTGTATTCCTTTTTCTACTACTGTTGTAAAAATCACAAATGTAGCAGCTTGAAGCGACACCCATTTATTATCTCGTCATTCTGTAAGTCACAAGTTCAGACAGTTGGTTCTCTGTTTTGAGTTTCACCCAGCATTGGGAGAGCTGCACTTTTTTCCTACACTTTCTGGGGTTGAATCCACTTCCAAGCTCATTTGGGCTGCTGACAATTTAATTCCATATGGTTGCAAACCCCATGTTTTTACAAGCAACCACCAGAGAGTCTTTCTGACTTATCAAAGGTCACACACCTCCCTTGACAGGGAGCACCTTCCTCTAGCTTCAAGGCTAGCAGATAAGACTGAGTTCATCTCACACTCTGAATCCCTCCTGCCCTCCCTCATCCACAGCATTTCTTTAGCTGACTCTGCTGCTTTAAGAGTTCATGTGATCACATTGGCCCTACTCAGATCAGTCCAGATAATTCCCCAATTTTACATCATCTATCTAGAACCACAATTTGACCTGCAAAGTCCCTTCCCAGCTGTACCTCAATTGATGTTTGTTTGAAACACTGGAGAGCAAGCATCTTCACAGGCCTCTTTAGACTATGCTGTTCTGAAACTGCTCTGTACAAGCCGTTAGCAGAATTCTGCAAATCTTAATCTGGCCTAATTTACCAGTTTCCACTGTACATCATGTCCCACTGTCCTTCTGCTTGTAACTTGGAGGACTTCATATAGGAAGCATTTTTCTCACCTCTGAGGAACTCCCTCCCTTCTTTACCTGTGCTAAATTACGTGGTAAGAATATCCATTAGCATTGCCCTGCATCAAACCACAGATGCTTCATTTGAAACAGAAATTTCTCAAAATTTCTCTTTGTTTATCCACTAATGATGACCTTCCTTCTTGCTCAGGATATAGGAGAGATTATTTTGCTGTAATGTATGTTTATTCAATATAATGGAATTTGAAAAGCTGGAAATGGGCACACTGTGAGTTCAATTCACAATCTACAAACCAGGAAAACACACACACATACACACAAACTCACACACATATATGAAGAAAATGAATTGCTGTTGAGTATTCCTGACTTTGGTGAGTTTCACGGTGTTAATATATTCTACTAGAACCTGAATCAAACGAATTAAATGAATTCTATTTTTTAAAAATGAATTGAGGGGCTGGGGATTTAGCTCAGTGATTAGAGTGCTTGCCTTGCAAGCACAAGGGCCTGAGTTCGATCCCCGGCACCACAAAAAAAAAAAAAAAAAAAGAATTGAAATTGACAGCTCACAAGTACCCAATGGCTAAATTTAAAATGGTAAAGGTTATATAACTCTTATATGTTTAGTTAGCCTTTTAATGAGAAAGATTCACAACACTGAAGTTTCAAATGGTTTTGAGAATACTGAAAAGAGAAGTCACATAATTTGAGAGTGTCATAATTGGGAGTCCTGGAAACAGAAAGATCAAGCAACCAGCGTGGATTTAGGCCATGAAGAGGTTTAATTTAAACGCTGAGAGCCAATTCACAGTCCTTTCATAATTACTCTAAGGAGACTTTGGGTATGCTTGCTCTCTGGCACAGCTGTGGTGCCTAATGAAAAGAGCATTTCTCTACTGCTCGGCTTAGTTTATTCCTAATCAGCAGCAGTACTTCAAATTAGTTTTACAATCTGTTGGTCTCTCTCAGCCATGAAAGTCCATTTTCTCCCTTTTGATATTAGCATAACTCCCCATCCAAAGAAACAACAAAAAAGCTTCCACTAGAAGACTATATTCTTCTTCACATATGGCCCCACTTCAAGAGGTTCATCACGTGATTCAAACAGAAGTAAAAATAACATGTGGGAAGTAGAGTCGCTGTGTCCCCAACAGGAGCAATCCAAACAGCAGAATACCACACTGATGAAATCCAGGGCAGCTAAGAAGGCTGAAGTTCGCCTAACGCAGTACTCAAGTATTAAACTTACTCAACTTTTCTTGAATCCAGAAAGTGGCAACATCAAACTGTAAAATAATTTAGAGGAAAACCCTTTTTAATGTATAAATTTAATTTTTGTAGTATGGATATTAGCACCTTAAAATGACTTATAATTTTAACTTCAAAATCTGTCATTTGGGAGAATGGATTGTTGTACTAATTTAACACTATTAGCACCCATTTGTGCATAAATTGTGTGTGATGGTTGTGTTCCATATGACAATGACTAATTAATGATGATTACAGACTTTTCCCCTGTTTTAACTTCTGCTCTGTAAATGCAGCTTAAGCCAGTCAGCTCGGCTTTCCTTTTACCTTGCAGTTAAATAATGAAGGATAAAGATCTCAGAAATTTTTTATATCTTTGGCTATTTGTTTTAGCCACAAAGAAAGTACGATCAATTCTTCCCCCTCGGTTAGAAGACCTAAAAAGTACAATCTAGTTGTCCAAGGAATTCCTAGAAGTAATTAAACTTCTGTCAACCATTCCCAAAATACACAAGTTCTGAAGTAACTAGAAAGCAAAATGTTTTAACTTTAATAAAGGTCATCATATATGTTGCATTTGGAGCCCTAATCGCATTCCTGGTTTAAATCATAACCCTTAAGCTTACTGGTTGTATGACTATAAATGAGTAAAGTGCTCAAAACCTCAAAAATCTAAAACATATAATGAGAAAATTTACCCTAGAATTGTCATGAAAATAATAAAAATATCTCTATTATGCCTAACATCATACCTGGCACAACTAAAAAACTGAATTAAGTTTTATTCCAATACTACATATATTTCAATCAATCTAAAAACACCCATATGAGAGAGTAACTGATAGGATTTATTTTATGACTTTGATGACAAAGGAGGCACAAAAAATCTTATGGATGTTTATATTTTACTTGTATTACGGCACCAGAAGCATACTAATTTGATGTAGCATTTAGTTGAAGTTAATTTAGCAACATTAAAGTTTCTGATGGATAGGTGTATTCAATGCTTGATTATACTTAAGGCTAACCTATGCAAGAATATTTTGTCCTTTCCCTCCTTACCCAAGGTATTAATTTTTTTTATTGGTGCCAGGGATCAAACTCAGGGCCTTGTGCTTGCTAAGCAAGCACTCTAACCACTGAGCTAAATCCCCAGCCCCTAAGATATTAATTTTGAAACTACCAGGGCTGGGGATCTAGCTCAGTGGTTAGAGTGCTTGCCTAGCAAGTGCAGGGCCCTAAATTCGATCCCTGGCACCCATGGAAAAAAAAAAAAAAAAGAAAGAAAAAAAGAAACTACCAAAGACAATCTAATTCAAAATATAAGTATGTATCCTCTAAATAAGGGAGGACAGGGTTAAGTAAGGGTGAAAGAGTTTCCCAATATCCAGGAAAGTAGGTGTCGCTGCTTGGGGAAGCCAAATAGAAGTTAGGGGAAGAAATTTGCTAGCAGTGGCTTTTGCTTGTTCTGCCATTTTGGTGTCACTTCTTTTTGTTATGGCCAGGTTAAGTTGGTATACGATTATAGAATGTTGGAACTTGGAAGAATTTAATACACTGTGGAATCAAAATCTTATCATTGCATAGAATAAAAAAACACTGAAGTTCAAAAAGGCAACATGTTTGTCCCAAGGTCATATAGCTAAAAAGTGGTATATTCACCAATCACTTTTTTTTTGGTTCAATGAGTGTTTTCTGAGTTTTCATTATGTACAAGGCACCTGGCTGGGTACTGAATAAAGACAAATATAGATAAGAATCACTGAGGCTCTAATGCACCCTTCTCCGGGTCTAGTGTCTCAGTAACTAGTGCTTTGTACCGTGTCTAAATCCTGAGTCTCATGCCTTCCGAAAGTGGAGCATCCTCACATCAGGTCCCCTATAAGCAGTTAAAATTTAAAATCTCAGTTAGATCCCTAGTCATGAAAAAGAGAAAGAATATGAACAAATTTTAGATATTGCCTGAAGTAATATTTTTAAATAAGAAATTATATATGATAGCTTGTGACCTAGAAAAAAAAGTATAATTTGCTTAGTCCATGGGGTTCATTTTTAGCTAAAATTATGTCATGGTCTGATGCTTTTAAATTAAATGTTTTACTACTTAGCCATGTAAAGTATTTGATTTTGAAAAGACTTTATAATCAAGTAATTAACAAAAACTTCAAGGACATTTATAAAAGGTGGAGAAAGACTAAAAGGAACATAGCCAATTTTAATCCCTCTCCAATTGGTAGACTTTTTTTCAAAACTTACTTGGAATTATATAATTTTCTCTTTAGAGAGCAAAAACAGTGACTTCTCTTGCTTTACTGCTGGGAAAAAATTTATGAAGCAACACAAAATGGTAACAGTAATAAATATTTGTTGCTTTAAGGCTGTACGCGACGGCCCTCTTTTATTTACAGAGCCCAGTGTGTGCCACTCTCAGGGGTGTACATTGACATCTCCAGCTAACTGACTACTGTATTTTGGGCTTGGATAAGCTGAGCACATAATTTCCTACTTGGTTTTGCTTCCTTACACAAAACACAAAGCATGCCCTTCAAAATATGGGTTATACATATGTTATCCTAGCAGAAACTCTTCCCCGTATGACTCATAAAACTGAGGGGCATTCTCCAGACCGAAACAGACAGGAGGAGGTGACTGCCTACTTGATTTCATACATCCATAAATATTTTTTTTTATAACTTCAGTCATTTTCTGATTTCTCCTGAGTGATTTCTAAGTGAGTAACTGCTTGAAGTTTAGTTATAAAGATCTTCTTGCCGCAGAAATAGGCTCTCAAATGTGACCTTCATTTAATATAATAGTGTAATTGAATTTGGGGGCTCTCAAATGTTTCTGAGCTTAAGGCACAATTGACTAAGCCAAATACAATGATCTTGATTTTACAGCCAATCGTGTTCTCGTTCTTGTACCTCAGAGCTCAGTTAAAGACCTGAACTGCTAAACATAATCTATGGAAGCTTTGGTTAGGCTTACAGGATCAACATGTTATTTTCTCAGTGCTAATCATCTGCTCTTGCTAATTAAGTGTTCTACCACTGAAAATGCAAAAACCACTTAATTTTTCTCACGAATAACTAAAAAACCTCCGATTTACTGCTGTAAAAAACTAATCTGCTATCAAGAGAAAATTTTCTATATTCATGTTTAATGACTAGTTCAATAAGTGTTCATTACTCTTTACATATTAAAGAATTATTTTGGGTTAAGTTTAAAATAGTTTAATATGTGGAGATTTGTGGTCATATTGACCTCTGACTGATAATTTTATTTTCCCAGATTTTGCTGATATATAGCTACCTGCACTGACTTTGTTTTCATTTTCACCTCTCACGACCATTGTGGAGTTGAATTTTTATAATTGTTATCTAATTCTATTTTTCCATTATAACTATTTATTGACTTTCTAGTCATCATCATATGTAAAATAAAATAATCAAGTAATTTCACTAATTCATTAAATCAACACTCATAAAAGTGAATTCACAACAATAATAGTGGCAAATATTTTTGAGCCAGTCTCACAGCTGAGTTTCAAATACGTGTTATTATTCCATCTTTTAATCATCAATCGTATTAACATTTCATAGGAGAAAAAACTAAATCATAGAGATGCTGCACAATTTACCTAAGATTTCAGAGCTAATAAGTGGCAGGGCCAGAATTTGAAGTCAGATAATCTGATTCCCAAAACTACATTTTTAACTATTAAGATAATAAGAAATAATAAAAGTGATGATGATGACAATGTGATGATGAAAGAAGGAAGGAAGAAGGAAGGGAAAAAGGAAGGAGAGAGGGAGGGAGGAGAGTTAAAAGTTGAGTTCAAGGGAAAAATCATTGGAAATTAAGAGATCCAAATCATAGATTTGATTCTATTTTTAAGTAGCTGCATATATTTAAGTCATTTTAGCTTCTTTAATCTTCTCTATGTTTTCCTTATACCATTTGTGATGATTAATCTAGATTATCAACTTGTTTAGTTGAGGAACACCTGAAAAATTACTAAAGCACATTTCTGGGTATAGAAGGGACATCAAACCGATGCGGGAGACTCATCCGAAATGTAGGTGGCACTCTTCAATACCGGGAGGCCCAGATGGAATAAGGGCAGAGGGAGGACACCCGTTAGCACAGGCTCAGGCTCTTTCCCTCTATATCTGATTCTTGTCCACTGTGTAGTGAGCAATTTTCTTCCTCCCTGCCCTTCCTCCTTAATATTTCTGCCTCACCACAGCCCTAGAAGCCATGAATCTAGCCATGCACGGACTGAAACCTCTGAAACCTGGAGCCAAATTAAACCTTTCTTTAAATTCTTTTTCTTGGGTATTTGATCACAGTGATAAAAAGCTAACACATCATCTATAAACTGAGTCTTCTAATCCAGGTGATTTCCGTGATATCTTCTAGTTCCATAACTCTATGACCCTGTTTTTAAAAAGCCTTCTCCTTTCTGTCGCCTCCTTACTGGCAGAAAAACTCTCTGAGAACTCGAAATGTATTATATAAGTCCTCTTTGAGCAGTTAAAATCTGTTTCATTTAAGTAAAATCAAGGACTTCCAAACAGATATTTTGTGTCTAAAGTGGATTGAAATGCATGATTCCCTGCAGAATGCAAAAGTTACAAAACAGTACTCAGTTGAGACAAGCATTCTTTGAGATGAATAAGTGTATTTCGTGGCAGAATCTTAATCAGCGGTGGCTAGCCTTTTTCAAGAGAGTCAAAAGAGAATTAGCCTGAGCATGTTGACACAAGAAAGATTCTGTTATTGACAGGAACTCTGGCCTCAGGTCCATCTCAGCAGCATCTCTCTTATGATTAAAGAGACCCCTGGGTGCCCTTTCTCCAGGTTCTAAACAGAGATTTCTCCTCTGCTCATGAAGGGTGACGCAAGTAACCAAGCAGAATTAATCACTTGCTAATGCCTAATAAATAATGAAACCTCATTAGGTTTGATTTTTTTTTCTTTTCTGCCTTTTAAGAGGGTAAACACTGTTCTTAAAGTCTCTGAGGTTCTTCATAGTATTCTCATCCTTGTTCTTTTACTTTTTAAAAAAAAATCACCTTTATTGATTTAGTGAATGGAAAAAAGAACACCTGTGATGTGTTCGTGTCATTTTGTTCAAGGTGAATTAAAAATAAACAGCAAAACATATAAAAACCCGTATTTTAAGACAAATGATGTTTGGTACATGTAGTATAAAAACATAGATGTGTTTATGTCAAAGTATATGTAGCTATAAATTCTAAATGATATCTAATGAATTATAATTTAATGTAGTAAAATTCATATATTAGTATAATAATTTATTCTGTGTAAAGCATTTTCATAAATATAATTATATTCCTTAAAACAGTTGCATTATAATTAAGTTATAAAATTCCTCCACAATATTGTATAGTTACAATTCTTATACCATATTTGAAAAGAGCCCACTTCAGAGTACTAGATCATTATTACAAAGATATGTAATTTTTAAATTTCAGGACAAGGATTTAAATGTAAAGATTTGGTTGACAATCCCAGTGTTCCCTTCCCAGGCCACAGCTCCCTCAAAGGAAGATTACTTCAGGACATCCAGATATTTCAGATTAACTACACCAAACCTACTTCAGAATAACTCCAGTCCCCAGAGCCTGGGCAATATGATCTGTCTTTCTGCAGGGATCCCTATATTTTTAGACTAGAACATTTTCCCCTGTTCATTTTCCAGAGAGAAAAGATGAAACAAATCATAAAATTTCATAAAATAACATTAAAACACTCGGGACAAGCAAGAGAAAGTTTGCGTGAGAAAGAAGATTAAGGACAAATGAAAAAGACTTGATGATATGGTGGAATTTAGTGGACTGGAGGGGAATATAGAACTCAAAACCAGACAGGCAACAACCTAAATAGAGGCAGATAAACTTGGCAGTAGATAATATTCACAAAAAAGACTGACTTATTCTGTTTTATTATTTAAAATAACAAAAAAATCAAGTTCTTATGTAAAGTCTTTTAAATGCAATTCACAAGAACTGTAACATTAATATGCCTTAAGAAGATGGAAATACACCTCATTAGACTTTTTTTAGTGTGACACGTCTTCACCAGAAAGTGCTATCATGTACAATAAGTCAATAACATTTATACATGAATGAAAATAAATGTTAGAGGGGAGTGAAATCAAGGACAAGTTCAAAAACATTAATGTGTCTGTAGCAGAGATTTTGGAAAAGAATTCGGACCAGGATTTTCAGACAAAATATAGGATATCCAGTTATATTTTATTTTCAGATAAACAGCAAATAGTTTTTAGTATAAGCATGTCCAAACTATTATAATATATTCACTTGCTCCATTTCGCAACTCATACCAAAAATACCTAGCAGATCCTAACAGAAACCAAATAGGCAAACCCGTGCAATAAACAGCACTTTCTCCCCACTAGGAAATGTTAATCCAATCCATTATTGGTGACTTTATGATTGTGATCCTTAATACAGTTTTTGTTTTGTTTTGTTGGTGCTGGGGATTGAACTCACGGCCTTGTGTTTGCAAGACGAGCATTCTAACCACTGAGCTAAATCCCCAGCCTCCTTAATACAGTTTTAACCTGGCCACTTTCATGAACTTCTACAAATAGCTTGGTAACTTTGATGTTGCTATTATTTGAGTGTAGTTTGTCCCCCAGGAGTTCCTATGCTGGAATACTGGTCCTCAATGGAGGTATTAAAGTGATGAAGACTTTAGGAGGAGAGGCTTGTGGATGTCCTTAGCTCCTGGAGGGGGTGGGGAAGCCCTTCATGGCACTAACATAATTTTCCTCGCCCCCCAGTTAGTTCTCAGCCTGCCTTTTTGGCTTCCTGTCTTGTAACATGATCTTATTCCCACTCGTGTGTTTCCACCATGATTCCATCTACTAAGAGATGACCCAGCCAGGGGAGCTATCACCAAAGTTAGTGCTGTGCTATTTTGAACATTCAGCCTCCAAAACTGTAAGCTAAATAAATTCTTTTCTTTATAAGGGCACAAACTCAGGTGCTTCATTATAGTAACAGAAAAAGAATTAATTGAAGTATCTTGTCTGAATTGTCCTCCAGGAGCTCTGGGTAGGAAATTAGAAGAAAAGAAAAACAAAATCTGTACTACCCCCACATACCAGAGAGTTCAGTGGGCTCACCTTCCTTAAATTGACTTTAATCCTTACAACACGTTTGTGGTAGGTATTTTTAATCCTTCTGCAGATGAGGAAAAAAGAGATTCAAAAAGAAAGTTTATTTCTCAAAGTGCAAAATAGAGACATGCACCAACTTCCCATGTTTATTCCTCTTGTTATCTCAACTTCTGCAAGAAATGTGGGATTTGTTGAAACATTCTGATCAAAGATAGAGGCCTGATCCACACTTAATGCCCTCAGAGCTGCAGAAACAGACCACCAAATGACAGGAGTGCCATTGGCTCTGAGGCCGAAGGGTTACTTTACTTTCTGAGATCACAATGATGTGTCACCGTGGAACACAACACCAGGTGGGGCCTCAGGTCTACAAAGGTGCTACAGACACCATTTCACTTTGATGCATGTGCTTTACTTCATGATGAAAAGAGTCATCAGGACTCTTAAGCCAATATTAAAATACTTTAGTCATTGCAAATATTTGTCTCCAATGTACTATTTTAATTTTAAAATCCATGTGCCAAGTCTGTGCAATATTTCTTTTAACTCTCTTAACCTAAAACATTTTCTACCCTGCCCCTTGAAGAAGGATTTACATTTGTTTTTGTTGCAAATCCATGAAAAGCAACCTTGTAGCTTTACTAGAAAAGATACGGATCTTATTATTTGTCAATTGATCGTAACAACACAGTAAATAACAACTTTCAACCAAAGACATTGCAGCCTGAAATGGAAAGGAAGAACTGTCACAGTTTAGTTCTATTTCTTTGCAGTCCAGTAAAATGGGTGAGCCAGTGACATGTAAATTGGACACAATAAAGGGATTAGTGAGACCATGGTCACAATTTAGCAGAAAGGGTAGTTTTTCACAAAATAATAGCTGTTAACTGAGAGAATTATTTTTATTTTTAAAGAAATACATGGAAACAGAGTTCAGCTTTTATTCTTGTTAGCAGTTTAAACTGTACGCAATATATAGAAGTATTCTTGTGGCCTAGAAAGGACCACTCATTCCCATCATTGCAGATTCACGTATCTGACAGATACAGAAGTCTGACAGAAACAGAAGTCATACAGCCTGGTCCCCTACTTTGCAAATCCAGGTCATCCAACTTTGGAAGAATCTAAAAAAGATTGCTGCCCATTCTTTACTAAAATTGCTGGAAATGAAAACGCATCTACCTAGTTTGCATTTCAGCGGCTTAGTTAGTATTTTGGTAGCTTAGCACTACTGGCAGTGATATCATAGTGTTCAAACTGGAGTTAAGAATTTTTTGTCCATATGCAGAAAGCAATTGGTCACCTGCATTGCAGAAACTATTAAACATTATGGAAGACAACAGGCTTTAATATTTAGATACTACTGTATCTAATTCATTCATTCATTCTTTCATTTATGAATACATCTATTTACATATTCATTTATTCAATTAACATTTATTTAACAGCTCTTCTATGCAGTCCTTACATTAGATGCTGGGGAATGTAAGCAACTGTAAACTAGTTTCTATGTCCAAGGATGTTCAAATTTGGTCATACGAATTTAAAAGGGAGAAAAAGTGTGCGTGAAATGTTAACTAGTATTGTAGTCTATTAGATAATGTAAATGCTTAAGTGATAAATAAGCAAAACACACTGTGTCTACAAGGAGGGTAAAGTAGGGTCATAAAAAAAGGAAGAAAAAACTGGGTGGGTACTAGAAATTAAATTGGACAGAATATCAGAAGTATTTTTGGAAGGAGAACATACGGAGAAATGACTGAACGTGGGAAGGAACTGTCCTTTTTCCAGAATTCCTCATACTTGGATGGCCTGCCACACTCTTGGGTCACTCTCCAATTAGTTTTCTTTCCGTGTATTTCATTTCTGTGTCTTATACATTTGCTCATTCTGCCTTTTCCACCTGAAATACTCATATTCTTCAAACTCTACATTTCTCAATCTTGTCTATTTTCTTAATTTCATTAACGTGCCAAATCCTCTATGCAGATTCTTGTTCAGTTCAAGTGAACCTTTTTTCAAAGAGGAAATTATAAATAATTTGATAACTCATGACATTTAGTCATTAATGTGATTGTTACTTGTGTACATATTCTATCTCCCTGACAATATCGTAAGTTCCTACAGCATTTAACATATTGCCTTGTAGATATCGAGCATCACACTGCTTTAGTTCTTGAAATTTTCAGTTATCCAGAGGAAAATACTATGGCAACTTTAAACACCATTTAATATAAATAAGCTGAAAAAGGCAGAAAAGAAATGGATAGAATGAAACAAAAAAAATTTTTTTTCAACAAGATTAATATCAGTATAATTTTTTAACCTGTGTAACAAAGTACACTAGCAAGCCATTTAGTAACTCTCATTCATTAGCTTAAAATTGGATTCATCCTTGGCATTTGCTCACTCATTTTTCATGGGCAGCTCAACTCAATTATAGGTGCCTTAATTGCCAGAATTATAAACTGAGCCAGTACAGCTCTCAGGATAAATCTGTGGAAAATCTAGTTTCATTTCAGCCTCTTTATTCATTTATCTCTTCACTCGCGCTTATAGTGATGTCTATTTCTATGATGTCCAAAGGCACAAGAGAACAACTAATAAGAGCTAATTACTGGTATAACCAGACATAAAGATTCTCAACTGTGTTTTGCAAAATGGTCCACCATTCTGAGAAAGGAATAAATGTTGTTCTTCTTCTCCACTGCGCACTTTGCATTTTTATCTTTTTATTTATGTTTTCCTATAACCTTCTCATCCGCCCATCCTCCACATTTTGTCATTTCGTGTTTCAAAATACCAGACCAGGCTGAGCTCACTTGTTAAATTTCCATTTAAATAAAAAGCAATCCTTTCTATAACTTAACTAGGCAACTTTAAAAAAAATGGACCCACCTGCTTTCCTAGTGTGTTAAAGAAAGGACTAAGTCTATTTCAGGCATCACATTTTTCTCGTCCCCTTGTTTCCAAGCCAGGTAGAGGTGCAGGTCGTCAACATGTCGTCCATCCCCTCTGAGCCTCCAGATGCTCTGTGCCATCTGTCAGAGTAGATGTTAAACTCAATATCCTTCTTAGGTCTCACCAAGGAGGTTATGTGAGAGCAATCTAATTCAAAGTCTATGTTGGGCACTTGGTTACATATTCAAAATAATTAGACCACTGTATTTAAAAACCTATATTTAAAGTCTATAGGGAGTAATTCTCCATGAGCAAATCACTCCCTCTCACAGAAGGAACTAAAGGGAATTCATCATGCTTAGCACTCTCATGTGCCCACTGCCAAATCCACCGTGCTACCGTCCTCTGCAGCTACAACATCTGCCTCTCTTCCTTAAGATGGATGGAGTGTCCAGGACGCCATCCTCCAAGGTGGCCCTGGCCATCAGCATCACTGAGTGGAACCGCAGCCTCCTCCCCTAGACTAAGAACCTGTATTCACACCTTCTCAGGCAATTCTGATCATGGGCAATAAAGTATGAGAAGCCTTACTCTGGTCTACCAGGGGCTTTCTTCTGTGGTGCTCTTTTTTCTACAAGGGACTCTTGTAACATAATTGTTAGATGGAAAGGCACGCAAGTTTCAACTATTTTAATAAAATGGCAAGTGTTACAAGTGTGTTTTTATGGAAGAAACTTGAGAAAACTAAAGCAAAAACTTTAAGAAAAAAGTTCATTTCCTTTTTACTTTAATTAAACCCTAGTACATCAAAGGATTGAGTGAATAAATCATACTTATTCCTAAATATAAGACTAGGATATATTGCTATGTGTTCTTCTTCAAGTTAGTATGGCCCTCTAGGAATGAGTATTTTCCTCCTTTAAGTATTTCATATGTGTATTTTAAAGGCACTTAACATCATGGATGATTTATTTCTGGGTCTCATCTCTCCGGCTGAGACAAAATCTTTCTGTGTTTGTTTCGTTTTCGGCCTTAAACACATAATAAAGCATAACATGTAACAGTTCCTTCCAAGAGGTTCACACAGTGACATTACTGTCTGGTTTGTCTGGCTTCTGCAGTGCAGGTAATATCACAAGTCTCACTTTCCAAGTAAGGGAACAAGTCTCTGAGAAGTCTGATACCCAGCCTGAGGTCACAGAGCCGACAAATGAGAGGCAAACCCTGTACTTACAGCCAGTTTTGTTTAGTCCAACGTAATACATAAATGGAATTTTTCCTACCTCAAGTGGAATCTACTACAACAGCTTTTTTTAAAGGGCCTGTATTCCACAGATTTTTGCTTTTAGTCAATAATACTCAATTCCTGAAATTTTTTAAATGAAATTTCTCACCTGTGAAGTATTTGATGACAACATGCTTGATGCGGGACCATGAGTGAGTGTTTTATGTAAAGGTAGTGAACAGAGTTGTCCCCTTTAATGATTCCTTGAAGCTATGGAACTTTTTTTCTTTCATGATGCCTCCAGTTTATGCATTTTAATGCTAAGATAATTTTTGCACTGCATTTGGGAGCAAGGAGTTTAGCACTTGGCAGATTGCAGAGAATTTCAGTTTCCACTTTCTCCTCTTGCTGAGTAAAAGCCCTTGAGGAAAACAATAAAGTGTGGGACAGTCTGAGGATCATAAATATTCAATTCCTGGCTTCTTCTCTAAAGGCAGAAAATAAGAAATTTTACAGCCATAAATAAGCTCTAGGTTTACTTAGAGAAACTGGATGTGTGGCTTGTCTTAACTCTCTCCCTTAAAATCATTTTGATATTTGATATTTAGAGTAAATACCAAATGTGTCTCTAGGAATAGAAAACTTTTAGATTCTGTTTCCTAGACATCTTCTTTTTATTCATCTGGATTTAAGAATTACTTAAAAAGTCCACAAATTGATTAATAATTAATATGACAGCTACAGTCCACCAAAGGGGAAAGATTCCATAAATAATGCATATGGCAAACTATCTAAGGAATAACTAATAAGTTTGGATCATGGTAAATTATTAACAGCTAGGTACCACGTGTGATTCTGTTATCTTGCCCAAGTTTGAAATGTTTCTGCTTTTATAAATTTGACAATAGATTTATTTACATAACCCAAGAAGAGAAACCCCAAACTCCAGAAGTCAATTGGGGGTATTAAAAAACAATTGACATTTAATGTCTGCCATTATTTGGGAAAGAAATATCTCTTGGACTTCCATATTAAGGTTCGTAGGCTGAGGATGAATGACATTCTGAGCTCTTAATTATGTTTGCAAGTATGCTAAATGTTTCCACGCGCATTACCATCCCCCAGCCTGGAGGAGTAGGTCTTATCTCACTTCACCTGAGCAAGGTCCTGTGTGTAGCAAGTGGTGGCACCAGCTTTTCAGGAGAGCAGGAAATATTTGCCATTTATATGACTTTCAGATGAGCTGAAATCTCACCTTCTGGAAAACCCCAGAAATCACCATTTAAAAAATATTCACTCAAAATGTTTACAGAGAGTGTGGTGGTTAAACTTACCTTTCAATTTGATGGCCTTGAAAGACAGCTAGGAAGTAACTAAAACCCACTTCTAGGTATGTCTGGGTAGGCCACGGATGTGTGACTTTGGAGACCATATCTGGTCCCTGCCTCTCTGACTCTCCCCCTGCTCTCTGCTTCCTGGCTGCCGTGAGTTGAGCAGCTTTCCTCAACCGTGCTGAACGATATTCCTCCCTTAGAACCAGCAGACTGTGGGCTGAGACCTCTGAAACCATGACACAAAATAACACTTCTCCTCTAAGCTGTGCATGTCAAGGATTTTGCCCCAGGAAGAGAAAGCTGACTCATACAGAGAGATTACATTTAATTCTTCAGTAGACCTCCCATGCTAAATGAAAATGTCCTTCTAGTAAAAAGGCTCTTCAGCCTTTAGATCTGTATCTCAGTTCACTGTCACTACTGCCCCACAATTATGTGCAGGGTATTCCCTTGCACCTTTTCTAAGTAAAAATTGCTCCCCACTGGATACTTACTACACTTCTTGGGTCAAGGTGGTGAGCCTCCCTCTTAGGAGAACCATAAGAAACTATCAAGAAAAACATCTCCACCCTGCTGAGCTGGTACACTTCATGGGCATATTTGCCAACATGCCCTAAGTATTCTGTCAGGTCTTTGTTGAAAGCAGCAAGATTCATATCTAGCAAAAGAGGGTTATTTTTAAATCCTAGATGACTTGGACTCAAGAGTGTCTTGAAAAATGCTACTTGGATAGCACACGACTCTTCGAGTAAAAACGTGGCTGTTATCACTGTTCACAGCTCAGTTCCACCCAGAACACAGGCCACACTTGTTAAATGAAGTAACAAATATGGTCTGTGTTCTGAAGACTAAAAAGTGTTGATGTATTTGAAGGGTCAGAGAATGTACATCAGCGAGTGGCTTCCATTTCTGTAAAAGACTTCTCCATGCTTAGGCATGTGTAAGTAGAAGTCAGATATCTACTGATACCAGCACTGGAGGAAGCCAGAGAACGCCAGATCTTTAAACAGAGCCTGGAAGTTCTGTGGTCCCTTCCTGTGGTGGTAGGAGAAACCTACCACCAGTGATAGAATACAATCAAGTGAGTTTATTGTTTGAGAATGTTATTTGTACTCTTTTAAAACTAAAATATATCACACTGAAGATTATTTAAACGTGCTTTACTGGTTCAGAGTATAGATAAAGGGGAGTGACAATAGTTTACCATAGCCACAATAATCACGAAGCATACGTAAATAGTGACAGGAATGAACGTACGATACCTTCTGTGTAACTTATTCACTCAGTTTTCTGTACTAATCGTTGTCTCATAAATGCCCAGATTTATTATTTAGGTCAAGACTTCCTATTCTTTCTCTGCTCTAATTCTCTCTTTCAATAATATTTTAAATGTTAATATTCCTGTTGTAGATCTTGAGATTAAGCGAAAGGTAAAATAATTTTTACCAGTGGCAGAAATAATATGCAAAAATGCCGAAAAGTATGCACCTGTTTTCATTAATTCTTCTTTGGCAGAGGAAATTTATGGGTTTTTATTAAACTTCTGTAGATTCCTCTCCTTTTTGTTCCATTTTTCATACTTGATAAAGAATCGTTTGATTCCTAATTTGTTTTTACTATCAATATTTTCTCTTCAAAGAATCGTAATCTTTGGTCATCTTCCCAAGTCATTACACATTTGAAGATTCTTCTCAGGTATTAGCAAACCTTTTTATCTACACAGCAATTGTCATTTATTTGCACCTTTGTCAGTAATAACGTGTGTAATTTAATTAATACTAAGGAGACTCTCTGTGAACTTTCCTAGTTAGAGTTGCAAGTCTGTAATTGCCCACTGTTCCTCTAATCACTAATTAATGTGTCTTTCTCCTTTCCATAGTGCAAGATCTCCCTCAACAACTGGGCTCGTCATCCTTAATTGTTTTTTATCTCACATTTACAAATCTTTAAAAACTGTTTTTCTTTTGTCATTTTATATAGTTTTAAAAATTTGAACATAAAAATCTTTACCTAAAAGAAATACAGATTTCGATCTACCTTATAAACATTCCTAGTTGGACTCTTACTGTTTTGTGTTTCTGATTGCTTTCTGCACAACAGATTAAAATAGAAAATCTTTACTGCTGTAAATGCATTTTAGTTTTCATAAAAAAGAAAAATGACAAATCATACTTCTCAACAGTTCCTTTCATAGTATCTAGAAAATATAAGTTTTTCTTATGTAACTAATTTGCCACATTACATATCTAAAATTATGCTTGTCGTCTGTCTCCTCCAAACTACACAATTTATTAAATAGACTTCTATCCAATTAGCTTAATTTTTAAAAGTGAATAATGAGTAATAATAATAAACAATAATATATAAAATAGTGAATCATCACCAAACCAACAAAAGTGGTAAGAGAGTACCAAAAAAAAATCAAAGAAATTAAGATGTTCCAATCAAAGGAAATTAAAATTTACCTGTTTATACCAAAATATAGGAATAAAATAATAAAAGTAATATTTCCTCAGAATTTCTGGAAATATTAGACATTTATGGAACTCTAACCAATACAAATATTCATTTATACCACTATTTACTTCATGCATTTAATCTTTTATAGTCACTGGTACATTAAATATTTAATAAATAATTTAGAATGTTCTCAAATCTTTGGCATCAGAACCCCATTATACACTTAAAAATTTCTAAAGACTCTAAAGCTCTGTTGTGTATGTGAATTATACATATCAAAATTTTCCAAATTAAAAATTTTAAACAAATGTTTTAAAGTACAAAACACATGTTCCATTAGCCATAGGTATGAAGGCATCAAGATATATCATCTAGGTGCTGCAAATTACCACTTCATATTAATGAGAAAATGAGAGGGCAAAAGCAATAGAATTTTAGCCTTGTTATGACTATACTTTTAACTTCATAAGCTTCTTGGTCTGCCTAATCAGAAATTCTGCTTTGTCTGATGATATCTTTATTGTTCTGCATTGCTTGTCAAAATACTCTTGGATATCACTTAAATCATCAAAAAAATAAATAAGGCACATAGCATTTTTTATCTTGGTATATTTTAACAAGGCAGGAGAAATGAAAGGATCATAGAAGGTACAATTAGTAATGGAATTACAAGCTCAAATACGAAAAATTGTAACCAGAACGAAGGTCTTTATACGCCTAATATACCCCCCACCACAATCATGTCTAACCCCTAAACAAAAGTTCTATTCAGTGGATCATGAAAAGTAGAGACCATGGTCCTATAAGTAAATAGAAATTTTAAATTAGAAAGATGACTTTCTCTGTAGGGTAGTCAAACATGACAATTCAAAGTAAGACACTTGAAGTATACATGTTACTTAAGTAAAATTTTTTCAACAAAATCAGTCACCTTTTAAAAGACAAGTGGATAATTGGAGGAAAGAAAGGGACAGGACGACAAGTACGTAACAAGGGAAAATAATAATCACTGGGTAAGAGGTTTTGTTAAAGCGTAAAGGATTTGAATATCACTTGGCTTTGTCTACACAGAGAAATAAAGTTAAGAAGAGAAAACATCACTGGTAAGGTAATTAGGAGGAAGCATAAACAATTATAAATACATTGCATCTTTAAAACTTCTTAAAATAGCAAATATTTAGATTTACTAAACAATCCACAAGGTCCAGCCTATCTTTATGATTTTCCTAAGTAACAAATATGACTCAGAGATCAATCATAAGTTTTGTTTTGTTTTGTTTTGTTTTAATCACTCCTCTTCCAAACATATTCAATGGCCTGGTTCTTCCCAGGTACCTGGATGAAAAACACAACAGTGATAGGCCAGTCACTAAAATAACTTAAAATCCTACAGTTTCACTAGATTGCAGTCATAGGCTTGAGTGTATAATTCAGTTTTCCACGCCTGTGAGACAGTCAATATGTCTGTCTGCAATATGGGTTCATTGCATGTATGCCTACATTTATGTTTATCCGCCACACGGGTTCACTGCAGTAGAGCGATGCACAAGTAGGGTCTGGGTTTAGTCACCTTCTCTTTCTCAAGCAGTTTACACTGTTCAGAGTGGAGCTAGTGATCTTGTGTCCATCTGGGTTTGATCGGCATTCAGAGCTGCCTCCTTTTTTGTCACGGCTCTGTCCCAAATCCCCTAAAGCCTTCCCATAGCAGAAGACTTCTACTTGCAGTTGCTTGATGTGGGCGTTTGTATCAGTATTCCAGCCAAAAGTGGTCCCTGGCAGATTTTTGGCTGAGATCTTAACCCCTTTTAAATTGTTCTTTTGGACGGGCTCTAAGGCCTCCTTCTATGGGCTTTGCCTCTCAAGGTTCACGTGGCCTCCTTTGCTTGGCCAATTCTGATGGCTCCGTTATTTACCAAAATGCAACCCTGTGTTGTGCTGGCATGGGGTGGCCCAGCTGATTCTCAAGGGTGATCCAAGCACAAGTTCATGGTGTCACCTGAACTGTGTTTGTGTGCTTGAGGAAGTGGGGCACAGCATAGCAAATGTTCCCTGTAGTCCCTTGGAAGTCAGATTTTCTTAGAACATTCTCCTCATTCTCTGCCTTAAAAGCAAGGAAGTGGGATATAAACAATCCCAAAGCAACCTTTGCAGTTCTCTCCTTAATTTCTAATGCCCAGATTTTTTACACCATAAACATTAATGAAAAATATTAAGTGAACTAACCAGTTAGCTGCTTCTTCAGGTCTATTTTGCAATTTTTATGTCTTACTTATTCTACAACAAAATATCATGAACCAAGTAGCTTATAAACAACTAAAATTATTTCTCTCAGTTCCAAATACTGTAAAGTCCAACACCAAGACACTGTCAGACGCATTATCTATTAAAGTTGTACTTTTCCTGGTTCATAGATAGAAGGATGTAGTGGCCTCGTGTAATGAAGGAGGCAAGAACCCCATTCATGAGGGCTGTATTTTATAACCCAATCACCTTCCAAAAGACTCTACCCCCCGGCACTATCCGATTGCCAGTTAAGATTCCCACGTGGGGGGGCACAAGTGTTCAAACCAAAGCATTCTACATAATGTTTGACAACTCAGCTAAAACTTCACTTTGCACAGATGTGTATGTGAGACTGTGTGTTATTTAAACACACAATTAAATGAAAGCCACACAACATATCAGACACATATACAGATAAGGTCCACTCTATCTTAGTAATTTTCACAGCTGTATGATTCAGGAAGAGAAATGAGGTCATCTCATAAATAACTCTCTCTCTCTCTCTCTCTCTCTCTCTCTCTCTCTCTGAGTCACCAGTAAAGAAGAAAAAGAAACAAGTTTCCTTTAGAAATAGATCCACATTAAAAACCAGATAAGAAGGGCAAGCTCATGTAGTGATCTTATGGAAAGGACTGTAATGCTACATCCTCAAATTGTCACCTATTCCAGCGAGGCATAAAATCAGCTACTACAATCGTGCGAAAAAGAGCCACAGAGAGCTCAGATTTGCAGCAGATTTCCTATGAACATTCTAATAAAAAGTTTAGCATTTGGGGCCAGTGGTGGAATACTGATATATTTCAAAAAGAAAAAAAAGGAAGAAAAGAGATTTCAATTTCTTTTGTTTTTTCAATCAAGAACTCCGTTTTTTCCCTGAATAGGGTAAAACAAATATTGGTAAAGAAGGATTTGAAGCTTGTAACCAATGACAGGTATGGAAACAATTATACTCGTATAGCAGATTACTGAACAAGAGTTAAAATGATGTTCAGTAACTTCAGTCAATAAGCCATCCATACACTTTATCAGAAATAAGAACTCTGGAGTCTAAAACAAGTAAGTGCAGTTCTAACAAATTAACAAGAATGAATCATTATTGATTTTAATATAAGTTATTAAAATGCTGACCTGTACTTATACTGAAAGGAAAGTTTCTGAAAGTAGTTGGTTTGGCCTCAGTGACTTTATTCCAGATTTCTAAAGCAACTTGATTTCTCTTTTGTATATGCCTAGAAGTATGTGTGATCGACAAACGCAATAGGCATTTCTAGATTTTAAGACAAATCTTTAATAATTTTCTAAAAACAGCATGAAGAAACATTGAAGGATATTCATGACATAAGTGAGTTTATAACTAACAAGTGAAGGTCCCAGTTTGAATGGATATAGTTGAGGATGATTCGTTCTCATTCGTTTATTCACATTTACCAAATACACCGTTGTCAATTTTCTACGGAAGGTGGGTTTCCTAAATTGTCTTGTCAGTCCAGGATTCTAGAATAGATGTTAGAAATAAAGGCAGCCTGTTTTCCACTTAGAACTTTAAGACACAAACAGATGACCATCCCAAGCAAATGGTAAAGAGACATCCTCATTTTGTCATCACTCATTAACCGGCTCCCTGCAATATTGTTAACATTCATGATATCTTGAGTGTTAACACTCACCATTTCGAGAGTAGGTCTCTTCCTATGGCTTTACAGAGGCTTATAAATAAGAATGAATTCTAACTAAAGAGCATTTTGCAAGTACTGTTTGAGATTTGATGTAGTCTCCTCCCTTGCTGGAGGCAGGTAGTCTACGTATGGAAGGAAGGGAACCACATTTTGTTTCTGTAGACAATGCAACAGTCTGTTATTCCCATTTGTTTCTTATAAGAAAGAAAAAATAATTTACACATGGACCTCAAAGAGTCTGAATCTTCATGGAACATGTCTCAAAACCTTCACCTAAGCAATCGAAATGGATTAATATGGTATAAGTAGGTAGATTTTGTTTTCTTTCAGAGAAATCCTAAGTGTCTTCTTCTTATGTCTTTCATCTTATTTACCAATAAATTTTCAAAGAAAATTGAAAAACTCTTCATTGATCCAATTTGGACAGATTGACTTTTCAGCAGCATGGAGTTTTCCTTGGGGTGCATTCTACTGTCAGCAGAGTAGCTACATTCAGTAAGCATGGATTTAAATTTCAGATATGCACAGATCTGTAAAGCTGAGTCATTAATCATATAGACAACTGAATCAATAGAGAGAGCAGTTGCTATAATTCTTGGTAGTAACAAGCAAACAATTGAACTTGATTCACACTAACTTTAGCAAAACAACTTGTTTTCTAGAAGGCGATTGCGTTTTCTCTGAATCCAGGAGAGAAGCCAGCATGCGTGACTTCAGAAGGCGGGTGCTGTATCACATCTGAAACTTCACTGAGGAACAGTAGTGAGCAGACTCTCTGGAGTCTTGTCGTGAGGGTAGCCTTCTGTCCTTAGATGACTTTTTTCAGCTTCAGATTCCTGCCAAAGAAAATCTGATAGTGTGGACTTCTGGCACAGCTTCATACCTTAGCTATGGTAGAGGCTGGTGGCGATTTGAAGTTGACAATCTGCACAGGATCACAAAGGAAAACTATCACCAGGTCTCTTTCCCGGTGAACACAGGAGCATTAAGGAAGCAACTGATAACAAAATCCACTTTAAAAATTATGCTTTTAAATGGGTAAGTTTCTGGTTATTGGATTAAGCAACTGGTTCAGATGTCTTCCTTTTATTGAGCAAAACAGACTAAATAAGAAAATAGGGTTGCAGCAGCAGGTTATCAATTAACAATTATAATTAATATGAATTTATAAACATCAAAAATAAAGTCTAACAAAACAGAAGATGTTATCTTTAACATCAGTCAGAAAATTAAAACTGCAGGTACATTTGTATACTTAGTCAATAATTTTTACGTTGCTATTTCTGGAAAATAATGTCATAAATAACGAGATAATTAAACAATCAGAAAATTCTCCTAATTCACATCTTCCCTAACTACTTCCCTATATCACAAACAGCGAGACTGTCTTACTCGTAGAGAATCTTCAGAGCTTTCATATAAGTATTAGAATGTTTTTGTCAAATTTGGCAGACACACCCACACTCACACACATATAAACCCATTAAAACCTTCATCAGAATTGTACTGAAACATCTTCAAGAGACTCAATGTTTATAAGATTATTCTTTTTTCTATTCATGACCATCGTATTCTCACATCAGTTCTTATTTCTTCTCAGTCTATTTTGTCCTATCTTTACCTTATAAAGGTATTTTAATATCCCTCTATAATGTTTATACTTTCTGTGTAGAAGTTTTGTGAATATCAGTTTGATTAATTCCTACTATAGTGTGAATATTGGCTCCCCTAAATTCATTTGTTGGAACCAGACAGCCAATGGTTTAGTATAAAAAGTCAGGGCCCTTGGAGATGATTGAGTCATGAGAGCTCCACTCTGGTGAATGGGATTTTTAAAACTCCAAAGTACCCCTTTTCTACCTACTCTTCTATCTGAGGACACAGTGCAAAGGTCCCATCTTGGAAGCAGAGACCAAGTCCTTAGTAGACACCAAATCTGTCTGCTGCTTGCTCTTGGACTTCCCAGCCTCCTGTGAGAAATAAAATTCCATTATTTTAAATTTCCTAGTGCTTTGTTACAGCAACCCAATAGACTAAGACAATTTTTAAGGCAGTTTATGGTTTATGTTGCCATTATAAATGGTCTGTTTTCCTTTAAATTGATATTTCTAAACGTTTATTACTTAGTTATAGACATATATACTTAGGATTGACTTTTGTGTGGTTAAAAATCTTGCTGACTTCTATCATATCTAGCTGCTTGTTCGTGTAGCCTTTTGGTTGTTTCATGCATACAACCAAATCATCTTCAAAGGATGACAGTTTTATTTCCTCTTCTCAAATTCTTATGCTTTTATTTATTTCTTTTTATTGCACTATCATGCCCAAGGCAATGTTAAAAGCAGTAGAGTGGTGAAAGTAGGTAACTTTCTGTTGTCCAAAGCTTTAAAAGAATGCTTTGTTTGTGTTTATTCACCACTTCTAAGAATTTATACTTCATTGTTCTCTCTTTTTCTCTTTCTCTTATCAATTTCACCAAAATTTAGTATGGTTTTTTTGGTTCTTTAGGGAACCACTTCTGAACATGAGCGATCTGGTCTATTTTCTCCACCATTACCTACGCTTTCCTTGAGGTTTATTTATATATTTTAAGCTTTTAGAGTTGGACTTGCATATTACCGTATTGTTGATGTTTTGTTGTTTATTTCTTAGTACAGGTTTGCATCTTGGGGAGTGGGTACATGTATATAATACAGCTTGTTTCTTTAGTTCCCTTCTCCCTCTCATCCACTCTTTTAATGCATTTCTAAATCCCCTTTCTCTGCTTTTATTCTTGTTATTATTATTATTAGCTTATGTTATGACATATAATGTTCACATTCATTGAGATTATTAAGTTTTTGTACATGGTATATCTTCATTGAGGTTACTAAGTTCTTACACATGCTATATCTTGATTCACTGATTTTCTGCTTTTCTTCTTTACTATTGTCTAATTCTTTGAGACAATAAATTTTCTCTGAAGCTTCACTTTTGCTGACATCAGAAAATTTTATATGTGATCCTTGCATTTTCATTAGTTCTAGTTGTTTAAAATTTCCATTTTTCTTTTTTGATCCCTGACTTATTTTTAAACATATTTTTATTTCTAAATATATAGACCTATTGGTTAACTTATAATAACTTTCAACCTAGCTGCTCTGTGACTAGAGAATATGGTGTGTTCAACACTACTCTCATAGCCTTGATTCATAGGCTGGCATAGTACAATGGTTTGTAGTTAGTTTGTTTGTTTTTGACAGAAGATGTATATTCCTTATTTTTCCAACAAATACGAAAAATCAAATATGTCAAGATAAATTCTATATTCCCATATGAGGTGAAAAACAACATCTAGACTGCTTCCACATATTTGCTGATATTTTTCTCTCCTTCATTTATAATTGTTGATGAAATTTCTCTCAAAAAGTGTGTTGAAATTTTCTCCTTCTATTTTCATTAAATACTTCCTATTATATTCTTGAAAGTTTTTCATTTATATGAATATATTCACAAATTTTCCATCTTTATGATGAATTTGAATTTTTCTCTAGGCAGTGACTCTCTTTGTCTTATATTTTAATTAGTGGTATCACACAGGTACCAGCACCTTTTATTATTGCAAGGATAGGGAGTAATTTGACTTTAATATCTTTTTTCTATCCTTATGCCTTAGATATATCCCTGATAGGCATTGCATGACCAGCATTTAGCCTGGTAATTTCTGTACTTTGAATGGCAAGTATAGAACATTTGTGTTTCTTATGATCATTGATACATTTGAACTAGTTCCTTGCATATTAAATGTTACTCCTTTTCTCCTACTTTATTTTCTTATTTTCTCTTTTTGAAACTGTTTTAAATTATGTGTTGATTTTATTCTTTCTTCCTATTATTCTGAATTTATACATTTATTTTTCTTTCTTTCTTTGTTATTCTTGAAATATCAACAGAATATTTAAGTTAATAAAGTCTAAATCAAACAATTTTCACCTCTCTCTCATGGAAAATTAAATCTTATGACAAATTTAGCTTTAATTACTTCTCAGATTATATACTCTTATTATCCAATATTTTAATTCTATATATTTTTCATTCTGTTAGCTTTCTCATTGTTGGGACACAAAACTTGACACCACAACTCAAAAGAAGAGAGATTTAAGTTAGCTGATGGTTTCAGAAGATTCAGCTCATGGTTCACTGGCTTCAAGGACAAACATCATGCCAGAGGGACATAATAGAGCAGCGAAACTCAGTTTATGGACAGAAAGCAGAACAAGGAAGACTTCCAGAAAGAAAGAGGTGAGGGACCAGATATAGACTCCAAATTACACCTCTTTGACCCACCGAGAAATTTCTAGAAATTGGCCTCATCAACCCCTCTGTGGTTGCCAAGCAAGTAAAGTCGAGGCAATCAAATTTATGTATCACATTTTACCCCTTATTAACCTGATACCCAAACACATCTTTACATAAGCACAGTAACAACTTTAATAATTCCACACGTTACACCTATTCTACCTACAACCCAAAACATGATGGTCCCTTCCTTTAAAGTCTCAACAGTTTCAATATTTTTCAAAAGTCCAAGTCAGAGTTTCTTCCGAGACTCAAGGCAAACTCTTAGCTGTGAACTCATGTAAAAATCCAAAAGAAGTTACATAATCCCAAGGTACAATGGCACTGGGTAAATATTCCTATCCCAAAAGAGAGTAATGAGAGATAGAAAAGAATTGAACCAAAGCAAGGACAAATATTAAATCCTATAGATTTTTATCTGATATCTAGGGCACATGGTGGCATAATATTAGTTCCAGATGACTTAGGGTGCTCCACTCCTATGCCCTTGCTATGCCCACAGATCCTCTCTTGGGCTCACTCTGGTTTGCTTCCTGTATAACTTTCCTAGGCACACATTCCACATTCATGACACCTTCAATTTCTCTAGGGATCCACTGAACCCTCCACTTCATTTCCACAACTTTATGTATTGCCCTCTCAGGGGCTCTTTGCCTGAGCCAGGGCTTCACTTAAAATCTGAGCAGACGCTCCCCTGACCCTAAAACTCTTGCATCAGATAAGTAAAACAAACACCACATTGATTATGTGAAGTTCTGCTGTTAGTGGAAGCAGTAGTCAGGCCCCTATGGGCCATTGTTGCAGGAGCCTCTGATTGCTTAGGTGGCTGAGCACAGTGACATGAATCCAGAGTAACCAATTTATTTTTTTTTTTAATTTTAAACCAAGAACATGTATTGGTACATTTTACATACAATGGTCACATTCATCACATTTATTTTGTACCTATACGTGATGCATCTTGGTTCTCCCCCCTCTTCCCCGCCCCTCCCCTCTGTTCCTTCCCTCCCTATTTACAGCAGGTTTATTCATCATTTTCCATATTTTCCCTTTCCCCTCTTTTTCCCCTGTTGCCTTTCTGCTTTTCCCCTTCTTTCTTTCTAGTACTCCTCTCCTTCATATATTATCTCCCTTTTATATAATATCTATTACACCTCTTTGTCCTTATTTACAGTTATGGTTTCTCATATCAGAGAAACAATTCCATGTGTACTCATGAGTGTCTGATTCATTTCACTTAAAAGTATGTTCTCAAGGAACATCCATTTATATATGAATGACTCTAGTTTATCCTTTTTTATGGCAGTGTAGTACTCCATTGTGTAGAAAAACCACATTTT
>PVJO010017352.1:0-39437 GCA_004026905.1 Hystrix cristata | reverse complement strand
ACAAAGTGTTAGCCCACAGACAAAAACTAGACATTCTTTGACAAGAGGAAACCCACGTAGCCTCTAGTCCATTTCCTAATACAGTCCTCGTATTATAGATAGCTGAAGTAGATGAAGATAAATAGTCAGATAGGCATTGGGCCCTTGAAAAAGTCAGTGCAAAAGATGTGACCTACAAATTTTGTGGCTGGAGGTGACTATGAAGAGAGCCAGGCTGACAAGCCTCCCTAGAGATAGATAAGCAGAAATCTGAGATTATTTTGTGATTGGCACCCCCTTGTCCAGTTAGCCCAGACAGGCATCAGACATAAAATGGGTGAGCAGAACATCCGGGCCCATACTCTCATCCCTTTCTAGGAATGCCTTGGTTTTTCTATGATTAGAAGTTACAGATAAGCTAAAATTATGCACTTGTTCCATGCCTCCCTTCCCTGTTGGATCAGTATTAACCAAGTGACTATACTTGTAATCTTATAATTTGATTGTGGTTTGACCCACATTGTACCCACCTTGTGATTTTGCTGTTTAAAATACCCCTAAGAGCCTCAGCAGCCACCCACTTAGGAGCCCTACTGGAAATCCAGGAGCTGCTCTTCTTATTATTTCCAATAAAACTCTCCTAACCTCCACTTGTAGTTCACAACTTCATTCCTTGATGTGGGACCACAAACTTGACATACCTGACAGCTACTAGGTTGGGAGTTATTTTTCCCCATCACACTCATTCTCAACTGAAACCTCCTGAATCTGGCCTTTATTGACCTTTATTGGCTCCATTCCTATCAGCATTCTGGTCTTTTGAGCTCTGATGAGAATTCTTCAAGCTCTGATTATGATACGGGGCTTCTCTAAGCAACAGCTCCAAACCTTTGTGGACTCCTCTGGAAACCAGTTCAAAGACTTCTGAGCCACGAGGCCACGTACCGTCACAGCAACGGCCCCACTTCATTCGCACCGACATTTGGTCCTGGTAACTTTCCCATTGCTGGAATAATATACCCAACATCTATAATTTAAAGTGGAGAGAAGTTTATTTCAGCTCGTGATTTCAGAGGTTTGTCTGTTATCAGTCACTTAGATTCAAATGTACAGGTTTGTTTGCTTGCCAACGACCAAATCAAAGAAGGGCACATGTTTTGGGAAAAAAAAATAAAAAGGAAAAGAAAGGATTTACTCAAAGATAGCTCTGAGGAGATGGAGGGTCTTCTTTGGCTCAAATCACTAACTCATCATGTAGAGGTGTGTAAGTTTTTACAGTAAAGAACAGAGGGGAAGAGGAGCGCAGAGAAATAATGTAGATCTCCCTGCTTGTGTTATCACTTCCAGCCATTTTCAGTTGATTCTCCTTTTTTTTTTTTTTTTTTTGTCAAAAGGAAACCAGGCTCTGGCCTCCTGGAACTGGCATCTGTATATTCTATCACTTCTTTTGGACCAAGGAGAGGAGGGGAGGTTGGTTACGTGCTCAGCAGGATGAAGTTTGAAGTGCTTATTGCTAAAAGAAAAAATCTAATTTTTAGGATTCCTTTTGCAGTGTCTGTTACAAGTCCACATTGGACAGATACATCATGGCAAAACAGAGCTATACATTTCATGGCAGCTAGAAAGCAGAATACAGGGGAAGAGTGGCATGGACAGTAGACACTCCAAAGGCCAGCTCCAGCCACCTCATCTCCAGGGGGGCTCCACCCCTGACCAGCACAGTCAGCTGAGAACATGGAGGATTAGTCAGCTGATGAGTATAGTGCGGCCATAATCTAGGCATCACTCCAGGAGTCTTTTACCTGGTCAAATGGACCATTAAGATTAACTAGCACACTGAGATTGTACCCTAGCGGAAGGCTGCCCGCCCCTGTGTTTAACCAGGAAGTCATGTGACATCTCTGAGAGAGGGGGCGAGGCAGGGCCAGAGTGCAGATGCAAGGAATTAATTGTAAAATTTGTAGTGGGAATCGAGGAAGGTGCCCTCAGGATCATCAAGCCCGCTTCTGGACACGTGCTAGAAAGCTTGTGGCGTGTAGA
Source organism: Hystrix cristata (assembly GCA_004026905.1). Lineage (NCBI taxonomy): Eukaryota > Metazoa > Chordata > Mammalia > Rodentia > Hystricidae > Hystrix > Hystrix cristata. Next base: position 37,418 of record PVJO010017352.1, on the reverse strand, counting down.
AAGCTTCCTTTACCTTATCTACCCTAAATCCATGCATGAGCCCCCATAACAAAGAAAAACCAGATTATCATAGGAAAAGCATATACATGTATCATATAAAATTTGTGTGACACTGGAACATTCATAAGAAAATAAAGACGTGAAAAATGGATAAACCTATATATTTTAAATGCTAGTTTGATGAACTGAATAATTGTAAAGCAGCATGATTGTTCAAACAGGTGTGACCTAATAATAAGTTGGGGGACTTAGTATGTCTGTCTTCTCCAATTCTTCCCAGCATCCTTGTTTCTTTGGAGATAAGGATGTTCCTTTCTTTCCAGTATAGAGCCGGCATCTCTCGGGTGGGGATCTTACATGCTGCTTCAGAGGAAAGTCAAAAAATACTTCCTACATTTATATGTTTCAGAATAAAAGGGTGTGTGAAGGTGCGTGAGGAGTCTTTGCGTTTTCTCTTTTAATACTAGTATGATACGTTGCTGAACCTCATCAGAAGTCATATGAAAACCTTAGCAGTTTACACTGGTCCACTGAGTCTGCCTGATTGACTGAAATCCAGACCTTCTAGGTAGTGACTTGAAGATTCTTAGTACATAGTTGCTGTGTTTTGCTACCAAACTTGGTAGCAAAGAATTTTTAAATGTGTGTGTGTGTGTGTGTGTGCGTGCGTGTGTAAAAATCAGATGTAGAGATGGGACTGGATATTAGTGGGATTAATTCCTGCATACCCAGGGAAAAATAGGCAAAATTTAGGCAAGGGTTAATTTTTCTGAATTTCTGTAAAATAGCATCTCATCAAAATTTTATAACTCCCCCACAGAGATGGAAAGGTTCTGTCACTTGCCTTAGGTTGCAAAATAAGTCAAGGTCAAAATTAGAGGCACCCTCAGGAATGTCAGTTTTAGATCTAGTTTCCTTTAAATCTTTTCCTGGCTCTTCACAATAATCATTATAATATCCAACGCTGAAGATCCCTGCTGTTAAGATTCTTCCACTTAAAATTACCATAATAACCACAACAAAGGAGTATGTATTTAAAAATATTCAAACGTACTTCAGATTCTTCCAACTCCATTAATGACTATTTTGAGACTCAGGCATTGGGTTCTGGAAAACATTTTTGAGGTGATGATAGTCAGACTTTAAAGCAAATTTCAACCTCCACACAGCAGTCTTCCTGGAGCAGGACAGCGCTGCCTGGGGGCGAGCTCTCTCTGAAGGCCCAACGGAAGGCAGGGAATTTGCATTCGTATTGTATTTGTTTATAGCTGGAGAATTTACTTCTTAAGTCATTCACTAGCAGTCCCATGAAACTTTTATAATGGAAGATGAAAGTGGATTTAAGGCAAACAAAGGGAAAAAACAACACTTAGGTCTGTACTTTGATCATTTTCCCAGATTCCGTGAACAGCACGTTTACAAACACGTGTATTCTGAGGTTCCCATTTCTGTCGGTTTTAAACTAACTTTTGCCACATTTTGATCTCTCTTTTGTGGGACATTTTATGTGACCAAATATTAAGTAGCTGCAGGTCCTGTTTCCAAGCCCGCTGAGTCAGCTCATTTCAGGTTGATTGGCAGTCGCAGGAGATGAGGAATGGGCAAGGTGGGGGGATGTTGTAGGTCAGTGGTATAGAGACTGTGATGGCTGGAGGGCTTACGAATTATTATTTCTGATGCCTAATTATAGGGAGTTTCCTGTTTCATGGGTATTTTGATGGATTGCTTTTGCAGTACTATCACCTTACTGAAATACTTTAATACTTCAACCTTTTGTCAACACTTAAACGATATTACCTTTCTCTGTGGGTTAAGGAAGATAAGGAAGTGGAAAATGTTTATAGGGTCAATTTCATGATTTCTTAGAGAGAAACTAAGAAGGTTGAGAAGAGAGATGACTGATCTCAAGATTTGAAGGATTAAGACCAGTCCCAGGGAAAGGATTTTTGGGCATTAAAAGATGCTTATTTGAAGGAAGTTAGTAGAAAGTATATATCCTAAGAATTCCATGTGATTATTTTGTCTTGATTGAGTTAAACCCTTTAAAATATTATATGCCCGGAATTTAACATTGTTTCAAAGGCTCATAAATCAAATTATCTCCTTGAACACTAGATTGTTAAATAAAAATGGAAGAGAGGTCCATATTAAGCATGCTTGCAAAGAATCTTTGCACTGCTGATCAACACAAATTATGTGAAAATTTTGAATGAAAAAATGGCTTTGAATGAAACATGACATTAATTTGATTAGCAAATTTAGTTTTTGATTAGCAAATTTAAAACACAGATTATATTAGTCTCATTTTTTTTCTTCTTTCTGGTTGATATTTGCTATGTTTTGATACATTCTTTCATTTCAGAACTATCTCTGTCTCAAGAGTTTTTATTTAACATGGCTTACAGTAACAAACATTTATTCCTAAGTTCCATGAGAGTCATTTGCCAGCTAAGGCCCTATTGGCAGGTGTCAGCTGGCTTCCACTTGCTGGGGCTGCAGGTGGCTTTTATTACAGGTGTCAAGGTAAAAAAGAGCCATACTTTCTCATAGTATAATCTTTTCTTTGAGAGCAGAAGCTCAAATGGGAAAGCTCAACCACAAATTCTGCTCAAAATCAGCATGAGCCCCACTCCTATTTCACTGACTAGAATATCATGGCCAACCCCAAAGCCAGTGAGTAGAAAAGTATATTCTGAGTTTGGGCTGGGAGGATAAAGTCAGGGATAGAACAAATGATTCTACCACTGTGACCAAAAACTAGAAAATGACGGCAAGTAAACTCTACAAAATACCGGAAAGAAAATGTGAGGCTGACAACTTGTGTGCGATGGGTGTATTTGGTTTTGTGAATTCTGAGAAAGACTAACATTTCCTAGGTGGTGGTGGACTGACAGAGAAACTCTCAGTGGAGAATTCGGCAGCAACTGATAATATACCTTTTGCCCATAACTACAAAAACTTGGAAAAATAATAATTTAGATAGTAAGATAGTAAGGATGGTTATTTGCAGACCACACAGTAAGAGCAAAAACCTCTTGAATCTGTCTACGGATATTCTACCCACATGGAGCTCAGCTTAAGATAACCCTATCTGGGGGAGGCTTACCTACACCCTAAACCTGGAATTAGTTTTTGCTGGACGGCAATTCAGTTGTTTCTTTTGATCAGACTGAAAATGTCTTCTGAATTGTTGTTTTTCAGCATTTAACTACACTGACTCTGCTAAAAAATTACTATTTAAAAATTGTACCAGGGCAAAACTACAGCCTTACTTTCTTCTTAATAGTCTTTTAAATTGGATGTAACTGTCTCTAAGTGGCTGAATCTACTTAGTTGATGGACATCAAGCAGAATTCTTAACCTAAAGCATCGTTCAGAACCATGTTGCAGGCTCCAAAGAGAAATATGTGTAAAGTGATATTAGAGATTTGGGGACTAGGTATCTAACATTCAAAATCTACCAGTGAAAAGGGATGGGTTTAGAAGGAGAGATATGTCTTTACCATACAAAGGGAGATTGAATATAAATTTTGACAATTTCTGACTAGAGAACTAATGGAAACTTGGATTTACTGAGTAGTATGCTCAGGGGAGGACTTTGGCTAATATTACATTGGCTCAGCCTATCCCATTCTTTCCATAATGAAATTCTCAATGTTTTTAAAGAATCAATGGCAAAAGAAAATGTTTTTATGCTGTCTTCTATGCTAGTAGCCAAATCACTCTAATTTAAAAATATGTACTGCAAATATGTTCTAATAAAAAATAAAAACAAAACAGAGTATGTGTATATAAAATTCACCATTCTGAGGTTATCTGTGTTTCCTTCTATTGTACTTTCCCTTTTATTAATCTTGTTTTTCCTTGATCAGTCTACCAACTGATTCCCTCATATGTGAATAAATTATTTGCATGCAGATTGCTTAAACAGAGTGCAGAATCACTCAATAAAGGTCCTCGAGCTATTCTTAGATAATCTGACAAGAGTAGTAATTATTTGTGAGACTGAACAAGACTATGGAGAGATAGTAGTGACAGGGCATGAGACTACAAAAGTAGTTCTAGCCAGATGATGAAATACCTTTATATGTTAGATTAGGGAATTTGGAGTGAATCTTATCATTTGTGGAAGAAAATCGAAACATCTTTGAAAAGCAGAATTATGATCAGAACTGTAATTTGTACTAATGATTTAATTTAGTACCTATTTGCTGAGCACACACATACAGCTAATGTGTGTGTTACACAATGATATATAACAAGGAGCTGAATGTGTATGTCTCTTGTCTGGAGGCCAAAGGCTGGTGTAGGGTTATACAACTAAAAAGTACACAACTAAGCTGCTGAATAGCTAGTTTTAAACTAGGCTAAGTCTTGTGGAGTTATGCTACTCTATGCTTCGAAGGTAGATCAGAAAGAATTGAGTGCAGGATAGTGGTTACTACATCAATTTGGATAAAAAACATTGATGAGATGATGAATTAAAAATGTCTTATTGCTAAGGATGATTTTTAGTTAGTAATGTAGAAATGCCAAGTTAAAAGATTTTAAATAAGGAGGTTTATTCTTTCTCTCAATTCCAGAAGAGAGATTCAAGTACTGCTAATTCAAATGCTTGTTTTTGATGTCATTGAGCACTCAGATTCTTTACACTGTGTGTGTGTGTGTGTGTGTGTGTGTGTGTGTGTGTGTGTGCGCGCGTGCCTCCTCAGAATACAGACATTTTTCCTGAGGGTTGCCCCTCTTGGATTCAAAATGACTATAAAAATCTGTCTTATCTTTACACCACATTCAGAGGACAGAAAGATAACTTTTTCTTTATCTCTTTTAAGACAGAGATGTTGCCAGAAGTTCTCTGACAAATTCCTTCTCATATCTAACTAGCCCAAAGTATGTGAATGTCTATTCTTGCATGATTCATTGGTGAGTAATACAGAAACACTGTAATTGGTATATGAGATACCTAATGGTGCACTCATTAGTCTCATGTAACTATTTGACTTTAAATTAAATAAATTTACATACAATTAAAATTTCTGTGCATCATTTGTTCCAGCTATAATTCAAATGTTTAAGTAACACAGAGTCAGTGGCTACCATTTTGAACAGGGAAGATCACAAATCGTTTTTCATCATTGCAAAAGTTCTGTTGGACAGTGCTGATTTGAATAATCATACTAGGGGCCCAGAGAGACCCAGCCTTTCACAATCCATACCTGAAATACAATCTTGGTTCTGTTGGAAGAATAAAGAGGCCAGGGAATGAGTATTAGATGAGAAACTAATGTCCACGTGATGAGGAAGACCTTATCAGATGACTTTAAGGGACAGAAGCAATAAAACCCGATGAAATGAAGCAAAAAAGAGGAACAATATTAAGGTAAGTGTCATAGGTGTAGATCCTATTCACTGAGAGAGGTAATATAGAAATGGAAGAATTGGCACAGAGAGGGTGATGGTAGATTGAGTGGCTTCAAGACACCACGGGAAAGGAAGGTGGAGATTCTGGCAGGTACCTGGAAACCTAGGAATGTAGCTCTGTCAGGGATTAACTGTGTGAAGGTACTTGCAGCCGAGGTTAGGAGGTTCCTTTTTCCTCTATGCCGGGACCATGAGTGGCACAAGATATGACACTGATGAAGTTCTGGCTAAAGATAGAGTCTTTCCAATATTAATTTAAATGTGGAGAGTGGAAGTTAAGTGTTAAAGAGACCAGAAATAGTGTTTACCATTTCTGAACGGCACTGGTCCTCTTCTAAGAATGCAAGTGCGTGCAGTGTGGTGGTTAACTTGATTGGCTTTACGATCTTCCAGGGCAGGGAGTGAGTGGAACGCACTACAGCGCGGGTCCGGGTGGGCTATAGAGGCTGGCCCCGGGATCTATGCATGTTCCTTTGCTCCTTTCTCTCTGGTACTGTTCCCTTTCTCTGCTGCGTGGTAGCCATGAGCTAAGACTCTTCGCTCAGTCAAGAAGGCTCTTCTGCCAAAACATTTCTGCCTTGAAGTCAGCTGAAAATGGACTGAATCTCTTCTAAGTGTTAGCCAAATTGAAGCTCTCCTCCGTACAGCTGTACATGTCAGGTACTGTGCCCAGTGAAGGGAAAAGTGACCAATACGTCACCGTTAACAACTGCTATCACTCGCACTATTGTGATTGTTATTATAGTAGTCTCATAACCATTTGGCTATATGAATTGTGTATTGAATATAATTTAGGATAATGTACATTTGTTTTCAAAATAAATGTATATGCCATTTTACAGCTTGACATTTGCTAGAATAGTTTCACAGAAAGTATTACTAGGAGTATTCATAAATTACAGTGGTGTTTGATTTACCTTCAGCCAGTTTCTCACTGAAGTTGTTATGAATGGCAGAGACGGAACGCAGTGTTATACAATGTTAGGGATAATGGATCATCAGTAATGAGGAAGAATGCAACAATTTCCACTCTGGAGGCAGAATATAGAGAAAAGGGAGAGAAAGGGCATCTTTCCATGGACCTTCCTTAAGTATCCTGCAACACGTGTGCGGAGAGAGGACTGGGCCCTCCCACAACTCCCCACTCTCCACTTGAGGTAGTACACGTGATACACTTTTTGAGAAAACCTGACACATTTTGAATTTCCCAGGAAATCTTTTACAGTTTCTCGGTAACTACATAAACATCATATATGTGCATATGATATAAATTTATGATTATGTACGTATCTAGGTATGCGTATACATTACATTATTTGTATTTATACACATGCTCATATTTGTACAGGCATAAATTGCTAATTTTTTTGTTTATTATCTGTCTTCCCCAAGAGCATACAATTTCCCTGACAGGAACTTTGTTCATATTTACTTTGGTAAAAGAGGACAAGCAATTTTTGGTTAAATAGGTACAGAAAATCTTTAAAACTGATCCTCAACTTTTAAAAAATTCTTGGTTTCATTAGTAATTTGTATGAGAAAAGATGTGTTATTTCCTGACCACCTCTGCACATGCATGATGTGAACTTCATGCATTATGAACAATGGAAAGATGCACAATTTTAACAGGACTGTCCACTTGCAGTTTGTGTAAAAAGTTGACGAAAGCAATCGCCCAGTCCTGAGCAAATCTATCTTGATAGGCTTAGTGCTACTTGAAAAGTTAAGATGTTGTGTTTTAAAGCACTCAAGATATAGGCAAAAGTGATTTTATGATTATTGGTGAGAGGTTTTAGGAAATAATACAAGCAAAATATTTGATGTTCTTTCTAGAGGTTAATTTCATTTTATTTTTGTTTCGTTAGTGATACAATGTAGTGCAACTCTAACAGAAATGTTTTACTCAGCTCTTTAATCCAAGAAATTAGTTAGAGAAAGAAAACATTAAGCTGAACTTTTAGATTCCATTTAAAGCGAATGGAAGAGATGAGCTAAGCTGTTACATATTCTGGTCACCAAACATCTCTAACCAGGCCTAGGCAGAAACACTAAGGGCTGTAAAGTTAAAGCCCCATGGGACACAACTAACGCCCCATGACCTTCCCCTTACCACAGCTGTAAAATAACAAAGATCTCTAAGTCACACAGGATGCCTACAACCAGGAAAAGAATGTCTAGCTCTTCTGGCCCCGGAGATCCCCAAGTGCTCACAGCCTCAAGATAAGGAGGAATGAAGAAGTACCCTAACCCACGAAAGTTTCATGGCCAGCCAATTCCCTCACCCCTTTCCCGCCTTAACTCATACATAAACCCGAAGCCCCCTTATTCTGAGAGCCTCTCCATTCCCCTTCCTGCTTTAGAGAAGTTTCTCCTCTGGCTTTATTCCTAAATAAAGCTGATTGCTGCTGTCCTGAGGTCGTGGTCTCTTTTTTTGGTACAGTATGTTGATATTATCCAATTCCAGTGAAGGGAAATAGCCCCAAATAAATGAGCTCTACTCATCACACAGTTGTCTAACAACAGTGACCAATCATGGGGAAATAAGGCAGGAGGGAAGCGGCCTGTGAACACAAAGTCAGTATCGGAAGGTAGATAAATAATTGTAGAGGTTGGGGACGCAGCTCAGTGATAGAGGTCTTGACTAACATACATGAAACCCTAGATTCAATCCCCAGTACTACAACAAAAACAAATAAAACACAACAAAACAACAACAACAACAACAACAACAAAAGTGTGGATGAAATGGGAAGAACTAAGGTAGAAGATAGACTAATGCATATTTAGGAGTTTTCCAAAAAATAAAAACAACCAAGCCTCCAAAGTTATAAAACTTAAGAGTGGTGCACTCATATCCTCTTAAGGATTAATTAGACTGACAACATAAAGCATGTAATATTCTACTTCATTTCCATTCAGTGTGTGTTTCTTGTCTTTTTGGCTTTTTTTTTTTCTCTCTATCTGTGTTTTCGGCAACTTGAATAGAGGAAATGATAAGAAATGGACAACAAATATTTCAAATCAAGCGTATACTTCACCTTATTATAATATATTGACCAAATAATTTGGTAGGCACATTTATGTACCTGTGTATGTAGCTGTTTAAGGCATAACTGAAAACATGTACTCTCTATAAAGTGACATGAAAAGATCTTTAGTATATCCCAATAAAGCTGTGTGAAAATAAGGAAGATCTTTATAGGTGGGAAGGCTTTGTGTAGCTAACCACACCAAGCTAAGCACTGATTTAGGAGCTTTGGAAAATATCTTGAGGATGGCACCTCAGTGAAGGAATGAAGTTAAATATTTGTTAGTAAAAATATACTAAACTTATTTTTTAAGTATGCTCAGGTTAATATTATTTATAGGAAATTAACTACCTTTCTATGAAATCCATCTGTATTTATATGACAGGAATACTGTTTTTAATTCTGGAGTATAGTTTTAAAAGGCTATTTGGAAAAGCTGAATGGGGGAATAGTCTAGAAAAGCATAATTAAAACTTTAATGATCAGAGCAAATCAATTTTGAAAGTTAATAAAATCAATCTATTAATTAATAAAATTAATAAAATCATAACACCTGGTTAATTATAGGATCAATCGTATAAATGAACCTGATAGAATATGGAAAGTAAGATTCCCATTTTTTTATCAGACACATACTAGACCAAATATTGGATCAAATTAAATCCTAAATTACTTATGTGTGCTTTAGTGAGATTTGAATATACAAGAATTCAAAGTCTGCCTGGTTAATGGCACACTTTGGGCAATGCATGTGAATAGTGGGAAATCATCCACATAAAAAAGTGGAAAAACAACTTTTTCCCTAGAAATCAGGGAAAAGTGATGGTCATCTGCCTTGTCCCAGTAAAACTGACCACAGAAAGGTTACAATAAGTAACATTTTTAATAAAAGCTAAATATCTGTGACCTTTTGAGAAGGATTATTTATTTTTGAGTAAAGCTATAGATCTCACACTAATGGCCCTAGACTTCCAATTTTTTTCAAATGAAAAATCCGGTATGATTTGCAATACTTTGATATAGCATAGCTTCAGCTAGTCAGCATATGTTCATGAGCGGTGTACATCTCTGTGTTTTACATCTGTATGTTTTGGACTTTGCTTGTATCTGTGGGCCTAATGGTGGATCTTTTAAAATTTGAAACCTTCCCAGTGGAAGACTCAGCTTCCTTTCTTGCCTAAGTAATCTTTGTTAGCCTCCAAATATCCTCTCCTTTCTCTGATCCACAAGCAAAAACAAAGTCACAGATAATGCTTTTTTGTAACATATGTCTGGGAAGGTTTCTCCCTGCACACACGTCAAGATGATGCTCTTGAGCATATGTGAGTTATTTATCATCAAACAGATTTCATAGTAACAGGTGCATCCACAGAACCCAAATGTATAAAAAAGACTAATTTCCTCTTTCCTCCTCAAAGACAGTGACTAAAAGTGATAAGATAATGACTGGGATCTTAGACCACTAAAAGCTTCCAGCAGATGTAGCTCTTGAAGCTTTTACTAAACACTGGAAGTGTGTTATGCAATCATTGCAGGGAAACGAGTCAGATGCCTGAAAGATATTAATAAACTCATGCTCCTACATTAAGACAATGGAATGTAGAGACATGAAAGCTCCTTTAGAAGTGCTCTCATCCAACTTCCTCATTCACTGAGGCCAAAAAAGGATGGTTGGTTCACCTAAACTTAGAAGCTGTTCCTATGGGAACCAGGTGTTAGGACAAGTAGCCCAGGATTCTCTCCTCCCAAGCCACTCTCTGTTTCTGTTAAAATCGCAGACATCTATCCTTTGATCTTTCAACCGAGTAATTTCTTGCAATATAGCTTTCTCCACCCTCTATTCAGATTTATTACTCTCCTATTTCTTGTTCCTAATTTCTGAAATACTCTTTGTGCTTGCATGAAAAAAAAATGTTAAGTGCACTACAAGGAATGATTTGAAAAGAATATTATCAGGCAAGAAATTCTGTGCTGTGTATGTAACACCTGCAGGGTAATAGTATTTTCTCCTGGCAGCATCCATATGATCACTTGACACAGAATTAAAAATCAGCAGCTCCAAGAGGGGAGCCACACAGCCCCCACCAGGCCCTCCTCGCTGGTGGCTGAGCCCAAGAGCACTCACTCACAGGGAGTGCAGAAATCGGCTCTGAACCTGGCCGCTCTGCTGTGTCATGTCACTCACTCAGACCGTGCATGACAAATCCTCAAATGCGTCTGGTGACATTTAGAGAGCACCGTGGACTCTGCCAATATGCCAGGCAATCAGAGTGTGCATGACAAATTATGAAACACATACTGTGAAAATTATGGACTCTGTCACGGTGCCAATCTGCTGGTGAAAACCTACTGCTGCTAGAAGTAATGTTGGCACAAATTTGTTGCTAAATTCAGTCGTATTTCTAATTCAGTAATGGACTGATCCTAATGGTGAGTTGCTGTACCTGTTTAGGTTTCAAACAAGTACTGTAGGGGCTAATGGACCTCACTCACTATGACAAGTAACCGGAGGAGTCGTCTCCTTTCTCACCAGGCTTTTCTTTTTCTTCTTTACCTCTCCGTACCACTCAGGGTTTATGTACAGGTCCCTCATTCTTGGCCTCCTAAAAGATTTTTCAGCTGTAGGCCAGTGAGAACTATTTTAACATGCTCTAAAACATTGAATGTATTTCATTCTCACTTCTTGCAATACTCACCTCCAGGTATTTTCCCGAAGGACAAGAACAGTAGAGGACTGAGTTGTAGGATGACAGGAGAACTCTGCTAGAGAAGTGGGTAGTTTAGAACCTGTATCAAGTTAGTCCTTGACGTTTGTTCCGTGCATTCCTGCATAAAATATTGAAAAGGACATTGGAGAAAGCTACTTCATAACCACACAGATACAAAATAACCACAAAATTGCAGCAAGTCAAGGAAAGGATAAATCCAATTGTCCCCCTATCTGAGGGAAATTGTTTCCAAAATCGGGGCGTGCTCAAGTCACTTATATAGAAAGAGATAGCGTTTGTGTATGACCGACATATATCCTTTCATTTACTTTAAATCCTAATTAGATTACTTATAATACCTAATACAATGTAAACGTGGTGTAAATATTTGTTATACCACATTGTTTAGGAAATAATGACAAGAGGAAAAAAACCAGCCTGTATATAATCAATACAAATACATTTTTTCCAGATATTTTCAAACTGGAGTTAGTTGCATCCTTGGAAGTGGAACCCTCACGAATAGAAGCTCGATTGTATTTATAAAAATATGTTCAAGGAAGCAGTTCCATAGCCTGCTAGAAGAGTGAGTCTAGAACAACTTTAGACTTTAGACCGAAGAGTCTTTAAAAGACTTTGTGAAGATCATCTTTTACTGACTTACGGTTGGCCTCTGTATCTGTGGATTCAACAGATTCCAAGAGGAAAATATTTGGAAAAAATATCTGTTCTGAACATGTTACATTTTCTCCCTGTTATTATCACCTAAGCATAATATGATTACATTTACAGGATAACAACAAAAGATTGCATTTATTTTGTATTAGGCATTAAAGTAATCTAGAGATGATTTAAGTACACAAGTACACAGAAGAATATAGACAGATAATATACAAATTCTACATCATTTTACATAATGGTCTTGAGCGCCCATGGATTTTGGAACTGATCCTCCATAGGTACCACGGGATGCCTGTATATGGAAATAATGTGATAATATAAGGCAAATTTAAGCGTGAAATAAACAGTGAGGCTAATATAAGTTTATGAGCAGTGTTTGTGTATTTTAGATCTGTAGTTTAATATTTACAAATCTATTTACACACAGGTGTAACATTTTCCCATGCATATATAAATTTAAGTTTAAATTTCAGCTTTAACTTTATTTCTTTTCCTGTGGTTGAGTTAGTTCCTATTTTATTGATAAGGAACATTAGATTTTGTACAGTCACATCATGATGGTTCGTTTTCTAAATATCATATTTTTATAGTTTACCTTAGCTAAAACAGACTTGGTATCATAGAGAGCATTTGATGAATTTAAATAATAATCAGAACATTTACTTTTATCACAAAAAAGTGAGTAGTGATCTCCAAGTAGGCCTGTCCGTATCAGATTTGTTGCAGCATTGTGTGGTCTGTTGTTTTACTCTCTTGCATATAGATCATTAATTGAATCAGCTACTGTGTTTGCTTATGAAATTGACTTACAATTTAGAATTATGTTAATTTTGTTTGGATTATTAAACAACTCACGGTCAAAATTCTTCTTTGTCCTTTGAATTAAATTTTATATGACACCTTTTCCACAGCAGTCATGGGGCCCTAGACGACAGGTTAAGCTAAGTTAATGTTAGTACCTAACGCAAAAGTCCTGTTCTGCAAGAGATTTGGCAAAATCTAGTAACGTCTGGATCTGGTGCTAGCACCATATGGAGATGGCTTCTTGTGAATAATATGAAAGGAAACAACAAAAACGAGGGATGGAAAGAGAAGTCTTTCCAGGACTTTCCCTGTGTGGTACATGCTGAGGCTGACCTTTAGCTTCTGTCAGTACCAGACACCTTGAGAATGAAGCCAGAATCTGCTCCCTAACTTGGTGTTCCTTTCCTTCCACAGAAGAGCGGTTGACAAGGCGACCACCATTGAGGCTTCTCCAGACTTACAGCAGTCTGTTTTGAGTGTCAGGGCTCAGGATCAGCAGTTAGCCACTCTTCTTTCAGATGCTATAGAAGAGGAATTCCAGAAACTGAGCAAAGCTGGAGTACAGGCTCAGAGATAAGCATATCTCTTACCTTTAGGACATGGATAAGGACATTGTTGTATTTAGTAATCTGCACATTAATTCTCCTAAACATGAGAGCATTGTCTGGCCAAAAACAGAGTCCAGGAGTTTGATTAGTGCCAAATGAAAAAGTGGCAACTCTCCCTCCATCGATGTTTCTGATTATAAAACAGCAGGAGATATCGTTAGGGTAGCACACACGTTCTGCTCTGGGGCATATGTCAGGTTCAATACTGTGAACAGATTTGAGCTTTGCCAAGGATGCCAAGTACTGTGACTTCTCCAACGATGTGGCGCCCGTCTTCTGCTGCTGGCAGCTTTGCAGGAAACTGTGGTGGTGAGTGACACAGATGGCATAGAGTCTGACATTGCATATTATTTACCAATCAGAAAATGACTCAGATTTTTAATGCACACAATTATAAAGGACCACCTGTACCAGAGTGAGCTGCCTGCTTATGGGCAACAGCAGGAAGAGGGCATGTGCGGCTGTAAAAGGTGAACCTTTCACTCATTGTTATAGATTTTTATATTTTTACCTCAAGTTGACTCTCATTCACTTTGTGAAGACTGAATAATGTTCCCCTTGTGAGGACTGTGTTAGAGTCATTTGTATGGCTAGAATACAGTATATTCCATTTTCTGGATTTAGGACCTGAAAAACCAAAATGCGACTTTGAAAGGTGATTTTGCTAGACAGCTCCTAACCTACAGCCTTCTAAAGAAGTGCTGGTGTGTTATTCAGACATTTCTTGGATGTTCTTCAGATATTTAGGAATGGTCTAATTATTTGAAAACTTAATGAGGATATTAAGCCATATTCTCTTGGCATAAAAAGTCAGGAAACTAGAGTTTCTTAGAGACCTGTTGTGAACACTATAGAGCTACTTATTTTTATAACCCACACCATTAACTCTTTGAGTGAGATAGAATTATTCCATTGTGTACATCAAGTATATGAGACTCTGAGAATTTAAATAAACTTCCAGTTTCACACAGCCAGTATGTGGTAAAGAAAAATATTTAACTCAATCCGTGATTCTGAATCTCTTCTATTCGCAAAAATGCTCATTACAAACCTTCTTCCAAAACTTATTTTGAGTTTTCACCAAGCGGGTGGATTGATTTTTTTTAAATGTAACCATCTTTAAATCATATTGTATTTGTGCAGTATAAGAAATTAGCTAAAGAGATGCATATAACAAGTGAAAATTCGGTTGTAATGCTACTAACCCTCCCTCTCCCTACTTCTAAGAAATAACTATAGTTGAAGGTGGAAAAATATATAGTCCAGCTTTAAAAGGTGTATCTATGCATGAATATATACATAGACTTTCATAAATAGGATGATGAAATATACACCATTTAAAAAATGATTCATTAAATAATGAATCATAATATGTAGGTCTAGATCTAGGTACCCCTTTCCTCCTTTTTGTAATAATCTATGAACTTTGACGTTACCGACAAGATATTATATTTTATTTAACCAAGTCCTATTGATGAACATCACATTGTTTATATTTCTTGCTATTTTGCATAACATTCAATGATTTATCTCTTTATTGTTCTGTTATTTTCTACAAATTCCTGGCAGTGAAACTAATTTGTCAACATGTTTATTTAACATTTTCATGTAATAGTTCAAATTGCCTTTAGAAACCTGTATGTTGATTGATTTGTATATTGATTTGTATTTTACATTATATGTATATTTATATATATCATATACTTGCATATGATCACTGATATTATGATTACACTCCTATTTGACATGAGTTTTGCATAATTTTTTTAAATTTTGAATAATAAATTACACATTATAAAATAATTTTTGACACAGGGTTTTGCTGTATTGCTCAGGCTGGCCTTGAACCCACTATATAGCCCAGGCTGGCCTCAAACCCATGGCGATCCTCCTGCCTCGGCCTCCAAGTGCTGGGATTTCAGGCTTGCACCACCAAGCCTGGCATACACACAAATTTTAATTTGTATAAGTAGAAGGTTCAGCTCTTAGAAAAAGAACAGAAATCTTTATAGCCATATCTAGGCCCATTCCCAGATCCTACTGGTACCTATTATTAGTACTTTCTTCTATTATATTTTAGAAAATGGCTTTAGTGAGGTAAAATTGATACACAAAAAAGTGCAAAGATTTACATGTGTAACCATCACCATAAGCCTATTCATAATCCCAAAAGTATTGTGTGCCCTTTTGTAATCACTTTTTCTGCCCTTACACACTATTTTCCTTTCCACTGAATATGTACATTAATTTGCATTTTCTAGATTTATAGTTAAATAAAACATCATAGTATATATTCTCTTTTGTTGTCTTTCTTCTTAGTACAATCATTTTGAGTTTCAGTAAGAGTATAGTATATATCAGAATTTGTTCATTTTCCTCACTTCATAGTATTCCACTTAATCACATTTTCTAAATGCTTTCTCTGTGTTGAGACATTTAGCTTATTTGGGAGGATATTAAACATCACATTGCCAGGAACAAAACAACAAAATTTCTTTTGGTTTTGTTTTATAATATTCTCTGTAATGTGCAATTTCTCCCATTTTTGATATTGCTAATCCATGTTTTCTGTCTTTTCTTGACCAGAGGAAACAGAATTACAATGACAATTTCGGTGTTTTATTGATTTTCTCTATTTTTGTTTTGTATTCCATTTATTCTTATGTTTATCTTTATGACTTTCAATTCTGGCTAAATTTGCTCCTCTTTTTATGTTTTATTTAAATGTGGACAATAAAATTGTAAGTTAAATTTTACTTTCAAATATAAGCTCTACAAATTCTGCTATGTTGTATTTTCATTTCCAGGCAGTTCAAAATATTTTCTAATTTCCTTTTCACTTCTTTTTTGATGTATGGGTTATATAGAAGTGTTATTTAATTCCTGAATACTTAAGGATTTTCTGAAGATCTGGTTTTGATTCTTATTTAATCCACTTATAGTAAGACAATGTAACTCCTCTTATTTCAATTGTATTAAATTCATCAATACTTTATTTTTGGTCCAATACATAGTTCACATTTGTTAACTGCTCTATATGTGCTCAAAAAGAATGTATATTCTGCCCTTCGAGGGATGTTAAATTAATGTCAATCAGACAAAAATTGGGGAATAGTGTTTTTGTATATTCTTTCATTGGTGGTCTTTGGTCCACATGGTCTTCCAGTTACTGAGAGAGATATTGAAATCTCTGGCTGTAATTGTGTATTTATCTTTTTCTTGTAGTTCTATCAGTTATATTTCATATACACTGTAGCTTTGACAATGGGTATATAAAATTTAGTATTGCTATGTACTTTTGATGAACAGATTCATTATATATAACCTTCTTTGTCTCTTGCAATATTTTTAGTTACAAATTCTTTATTATCAGTATACTCTTGTACTGTTTTTAAATCTCTTTACCTTTAACCTATTTGTGTGTTACTTTTTTTTCTTGTAGGAAGCATATTATTTTGTCTTGATTTTTAAAAAATAGAATCTGCCAATGTCTTCCTTTAAATAGCAGTGTTTAGATCATTTACATTTAATGTGATTTTTGACATATTCAGCTTTAAGTCAATCATTTTGCTATTTGTTCCATATTCGTTCCATTTCATTTTTATTCCATTTTGTTATTTCAGTAGCTATTATTTGAACAGTATCTTTAATTTCTCATAGCCTCATGTGAGGTTATATATACCACTTCACATATAGTGTAAGAACTTTACAACTGTTTACTTTTATTTGTTATTTACCAACCACTGCCCATTGTTGTAAGATATTATAGCTCTACAAATGTTAAAATCTTCACCTTAGATTATACTTTATTCAAATCAGTTATCGTTTAAAGATAGTTTAATGAGAAAAAAATCTTATGCATTTATCCACATAGTTGTCAGTTAATAGTTACTCCTTTGTTTCTGTAGATTTCTATTTTTATCTGGGATTGAGTTCCTCTGCCTGAGTGATTTCCTCTTTAGCATTTCTAACAGTAATTGTCTGCTGGAAATGAATTATTTTAGCTTTTGTGCATCAAATTTATCTTTAGGCTTTTTTCTTGAAATATATTCTTTTCTGAGTATGGACTTTAATTTAGATTTCAGTATTTTAATTTTAGTACTTTAAAATTGTTGCCTCATTATCCTTTTGTTTCCATTAACTCTACTGAGAAATCTACTGTTACTCTTAGTTTTTGCCTTTGGGTATAATATGTATTTTAGTCTCGCTGCATTTAGGATTTTCTATTTATAACTAGTTTTGAACAATTTCATTATGATTTGCCTCACTGTTTTTGTGCGGGTTTCTCGTACTCGTTGAAGATCTTGGATTGGTAGGTTCAGCTTTATGAAATTTCAAAACGTTTGCTAATTTCTTCAAATTTTTTTTCTATTCCTCTTCTCTCTATCACAACTTACAAATATATGAACATCAGTACACTTGAAGTTGTCTCACAAATGGTTGATGCACTTCGTAAAAATGCATCTCTCTTTGTGTTTATTTTGGATATTTCTTATTGCTAGCTCTTTGAGTTCATTAATGTTATGAACTTGTCTCCATTGTTATTTCTCTCTGGTTTAGTTTTCATATCAGATTGTGTAGTATTCATCTAAGCTTGATATAATTATGTTTATAACTTCCATGTGTCTAATTTTTGAAATATATAAAAGACAGCTAAAATAAATTCTAGTTTTCCTGTCTCATGATGCTAACATTTAGGACAGATATGCCTTACTTTTAATTAACTTGTTATTTTCAGCATGAATTTTGTTTCTCTGCTTCCTTGTATGTCTGGTAGTAATCGTTGCTAAATGCAAGAAATTAGGAATTTTGTTTATTTGGGTGCTACATGTTTTTGAATTCCTATGGATTTCTGCAGCTTGTGCTTTGTTTTAGAATATAACTTTCTGAAAAAAGGTTTCTTTCAAGTCTTGCTTTTCTGGTTTTGGGGGCAGTTCTATAGCAGTACACAGTCCAGGCAAATCCACCCTAAATTCTCCACTCAATATCCTACGAAGCATGAAGTATCCCGATCTGTTCAGTGAGACAGGCGCTCTCCTCAGCCTGGTGTAATCTCTGTTGTTGTTTCCTCTCATCCTTTCGGGTTTTGTTTTCCTAACAAAACAGCAAAGTTGTTTCCTCTGAACAGGTCTTCACAATCGTGAACTGGGCAACACACTGCCAAATCTGCAAAAGCAGTCTCACAGACCTTCCGGGTTCTCTCTGTGTGCAAGACTCTTCTGTCAATTACTCTGCCTTGTGCATTTAGCAATCTTGGCCTTTCTGAACATGGAGCTTCTTTTCCTCAGCTCAGAAATCTACGTGGCTCGACCTGCGTCCCTTTTCCTTCCTGGAGACCAAATGTCTCTGTAGATGGACAGCTGGGATAATCAGAACGTGACCTTGACTGCGTCTTGTTCCTCACGGATCACCGTCATTCATGGCTGATACTCGTTGTCACGGAAATTGTTATTAGGCTTTCTGACTTTTTAAAAAAAATTTCAGGGAGACTATATCCTGTCCTCGTTTTCCCAACTTGGTCAGAAATGGAATTTCTGCAATTTTCCTTTAAAAATTAAAATCGAGTTATATCAGTTTCCCTTTTTAAAAACTTCTGTAGATCATGTTGTCTATCACATAAAATCTAAATTCATTATTTACATAGAAACTGGTATAATGAAAAAAATAAAAAAAGACAAAAAAAGAAACTGGTATAATGTAGCCCTTCATATTCCATTCTTATTGGAAATACATGTATGTAATCGAGGTAAAGTCCTTTTGTTTCTTTTTTTTAAAAAAACTGAAATAGTATTATATATATTGTTATTAAATATGTATCATAATTTTCCCCTGGTCTTTTTAAAATTTGTTAATGTATCCTATAGCTATTTATACCTCAGCACATAGGAATATTTTTAATGTTGTAGTTTATAGAAAAAATAGCTTGTTGTATTGTAATTTGTGACTTAACCTTTTAATCCATATGGAACCACTATGGTCTTTACCTGACTTGTGAGTATATTTTATTTGACACTTGTAGTTTGTACAAATAGGAACTTCTTGGAGTTTCCATCCTTTTGGCCTCCTGAGCATAGTGTTAATAATGGAACCAAAGTGGAAGATGTTTGTGGACTGAAATAGAATTTTTTTTTTATTTCTAATTTAAAAATCCTGGGTAAAGATAAAAATCTGGCACTTAGCATTAAAGTTTCCGTATTAACAAATACTCCCTCTTAGAATGAGTCTATTCAAGACACTTTCCCTGTTGGAAATTGCTGTACAAGAGCTAAGGATGCTGATGTTTGTCCTAACACCTCTGTTGCCATATGTAGTACATATGGTGACACAGAGATTCATGGAAAGGAGGGAGGGGCTGGTGTGTGTACGAACAGTTAATGCAATTTCTTCCTGTAAAAATGTCACCCGGGATTGAAATCTGTATGTATATTTTTATTACATATAATAATGAATGTACAACATCTTTATTTAAAATGCCAATGTTATGTTTTTAGAATTTCAGTTACTTCCTGAAAAATTGGAAAGTAATATTTTAGTAAATTGCTGATAACTTCTAGGTTTAGAATATGAATTTTTGTAAATCATAATTAACAAAAAGAAGACTGCTATTTCTTGCTCACCTATGTGTCCACAGGGGTTCGGAGAATGTTGAATCATGGTTTGCCTAAAATATTGCTTGTTGAAGCCCTAGAAAAAGAAATACAATTCAGAACTTTGCTAAGGAAAATATATTTTAAAAATTAGCAGCATGTTAAATGATTATCTTTCTAAAATAAGCGTATCATACTTTTAGGTTTGGTATTAATGATAGCTACACCAACACAATACTACTTGCTTGAATATAAATCTTGACATAAGGATGTAAGCTCTGGCTGGCGATTTCGTTCAAGTGTTAGAGTGCCTGCCATGCAAGCACAAGGCCCTGGGTTCGATCCCCAGCACCAAAAAAAAAGAATGTCAACTCTATGAGGACAGAATTTTTTTTTTTTACCGCTTTTGTGCTCATAGTGGATGACACAGAGTAGGTGCTCAGTAAGTGCTTGATGAATTAACTAACACTTTTGTACCTATTGTTTAAAAATAAATACATAATCTTTTATTTAACTATGTGATTGATGGAGTTAAACAAAGTACTAAATTAGTATTAAATTTTCATTCGAAATATCTAATTAGGGTTTTGTGTAATGGTATATATATGTTAAGATATTTTATGTAAAAAAAAGAATACAAATTTAGAATTGCTCTTGAATAAGACTTGATTCTTCTGTTACACATTTATATGGGTCATAAATTATAGAAGTAGGTTAAATTCATCTAAAGATTATCAATCACTGATATAGAATGAGAATAAGTATTGTCTTTTTTTTTTCCTTTTATTTCTTTAAATGGTATAGAGTCTTTTAGGTTGAACCCACCTGCACTATTAAGCATTGGTTATTATTGACGCCAGTCAATGAAAAATACCAGGTTATGGCCAAAGTGATTTTTTTCCCCAGAGAAATAGACTTATAACCCAACCACGTCAGTGAAAAACAAGAACTCCTAGGAGTTCTGGAAAAGAGAAAATTTCTTTTCCTTTGGTTGTTTTTTCTTAAGAGGTTTCTAAGAGTAACTTTTTCTTCCATGCGGGAGGAATGTGTGGCCCAGAGATATGAAATATGGCACTATTATAAGCATTTTGATTCAAACTAAGGGCAGGCCTGGACCACTGGGTGAGAGGCCTCTTACAGAACGTGAGGATCAGGCGACATCCATGGAAAGCAAAATGAAGAGTCAGAGGGAATTTAATCTATGGAAAGCTTGTTGACCTATGAGGTCGTAATTTCACTATATCTAAAATTTTACTTATGTCTATGTCAAGGAAACTGGAGTTCAAATTTTTGCAACACAAAAACTACTAAATGATACAGGTGAAAAGCTTATTTCTGTGTCTTTTGGCAAACACAATGTTTTATAATGTTGCCCAAACTCTAAGGCATACATGGAAACAAGGAATTCAGAGGTAATTTTTCTGATGTAGTTTGAATCTATCATATGATGCCTTTTTCCCAGTAAAATGCTTCAAAATTAATCTGTAGAAATCCATAATTGCTGATATAACTCAGTGTTGAATTATTTGATTCAGAGAAAGTAAAAAGCCAACCTACCATTTCACTGGCTGATTTTGCGTGCTGCTTTTACAGATATATGTGTATTAAATTTATTTCCAATGTGAGTAAAAATAGCTACTTAAAATAGTTTTCCAGTCCACATGTAACGAGAAATTGACTATTTGACTCATGTTCACAAATGATATATTATAATTTTCAGTACGTCAAAGCACATGTTAGTTCTGAAGGTTTATTGAGAGACATGTGAAATAATTATTTGCCTTTGCCTCAAAATTAAAGGATATTTCTATTTATGATGGATAACACTGAAGTTTAAGAATCTTCCACGGCCAAGGAAAGAAATCTTGTGATAATAAATGGACAATAGGCATTTGCCCATATTTTTGAGGCTACTGGAAAAAAAACTAGAAAATGGCAAGTGCCATTAACCTATGTATATTGGAAACTCCTGTCTGTTCCAGCCACAGATTTCTAATACTATATTCATGGTTCAGAATGTTTCAGAAAATAAAAATTTCTGTATGAAAATATTTACTATAGATGCTATTCCTTCCCAGAACAGACACATATTACATTGATGTGCAGCACACCTGTGGCTACAGAAACATCAAAATGGTCAGGCAAATTTAACAGTGGCCATTTGGTGAAACATTTCTATTTTAACTTTCTTGTAAAATATGATAGTGGTGTGTTCCACAGGGTGAGTGTAGATAAATTTTGCTTGGCCATGATTTATATACATACAAGCTTTTATGAGATTGAAAGTTTCTTGAGTAGAAGAGTGAGTTGCAATCTCATCCAACAGGATAACACGGTGAGCAGGACTGTTTCTCACAGCTCTCCTTGGGAGTTGCACCATCCTTGCCTTTAAACAAGGGAAATGCAAAGCTTGGACAAGTCCTAAAGTCAGTAATTTGAAAACCAACGTTTGAACAGATAAATAATATATTTTATATTTATGAAATTTTCATTCTCCCTCAAGCAGAAAGTGTACAGTAACAGGGAATTTCAAATAGTATTTTACAATTTATTTTTAAAATTAGCATGCAGAAAGGCCATTATTATCGATGCACAGCTCCATGACTTTAGCATGTGTAGAGATTTATGTAAACACCAACACCACACGGGTCAGAAAAATCCCCTCATGTCTCACAACTCCCTGTCTGGCTCTTTATAGTGTCTCTCCCACCCGTGAAACTCAGCTTCTAGTGATTTAGCAACACCAATATCATTTTCTTTTTTAAGAATATCACAGAAATAGAATCCTACAGACATTCACTTTTATTTCTGCACTATATTATTTTTTTCCTCTATTCACTGTTGATTTATTTTCTTCTGCATTTTCCAATTCCCTGTTGTGGAAGCTTAGGTCATTATTTTGAGACATTTCTTCCTTTCTAAAATAAACATTTGATTATATATATATGTTCTTGTAAGCCCTTCTTTAGCTGTACTCTACAAATTTAGATATTTCACATCTCTGGGTTTATATTTTAGTACAAAATATTTTCAAATTTCCTTTGAGACTTCCACTTTGATCAAAAAGTTATTTTAAAAGTTTGTACTGATGTCTTAATTTTTCCTGTCATTAATTTCAAGTTTAATGCAATCATGGCTTAAACATGTACTTTGTACGATAATCAATTCTTTTAAATTTGCTGTCGTTTTATGACCTGGGATGTATGTGGTTTGTCATCGTGACTGTACAACATACACTGCAAAGTGTATATTTTCTATCCACCAAGAAGCACTGGAAGGCTTCTCCTAGGACTCTGTGGTTTTCCCACATCTTGAGTATTTTTGTTGCCTTTGATCTAAGCTGGAAAACACCAAATGGGAAAAATGTAAATTCCCTGTTGCTTTGTTGAAAGTTTAATTGTAGACTAATGAAGTTTGCCTGCTAACTAGTCAGAGTCCTCAAATGCCTGCTACATGCATTCTCTCCGGTTTGAAAGCTACATTCAGTGACAAATTATGGGTAGAAGCTTTGTTTCATTTTGTGCTGGGGATCGAACTCGGGGCCTTGTGCTTGCAAGGAACATTCTCTAACCACTGATTTACAAAAGCTTTGTTTCCATTTTTTTTTTTTTTCCAACCACTGGGCCAAATGCCAGGGAAGAATGAGTACAAGTACTTACTCTATCTTATGGAAACAGAAACTAGAATTTCTTAAAATGAATGTTATCCAGCTCCTTTGTTATTACTCTTTTCACAACTTTCAAAATCATGCATGCCTCATTTGAGGTAAAATCCTTTGTACTAAGTCATCTTTTCTCATTTACAAATAATTTTTCTTAGCTCCTATCAAACACTGACACCCTTCAGAGTACTGAAGATGTGTGCATCAATGAATGAACATCAACAGCAAAAATCCCTGCTCATCGACTTTACATCCTAATGAGAGGAAAACATACAACAAAACTAAAAATAGATGACAAGTCGGATGATTGGTGTATGTGCAGTAATGAAAAATAAGGTGGAGCAGACGACTTGAAGTGTTATGGTAAGAATTACAGCAATTTTCAAAATGACTGGGAGGAAAGTTATCAAGAAGGAGATACGGGAAGATAAGAAGAAAGATTAGCACTATATTGTTCGCATTGTGATCACTATGTTTATATCTGGATATGAAACAGATATATAATTACCTCTCTCTTTGAAAGTTTTAGTTCTTTCAATCATGAATGCATCATATTTTTTCAGAGTTAAATTATTTCTGAAGAAATACATAAAAAACTTCATTAAGTAAATCATTAAATTATTAAAGTTATGGATCAGACAAATTAATTTTAAAATTAAATCGGACAAAAGTAACCTTGATAATGGGTCAAACTAAATTGAGTTGGCCACAGTCGCATCTATGGAACACAGGATGGTCCTTCCAGAGCTATTAACTTCTGTGGTTTGACAAGGACAAGGCCAGAAATATTTTTTTTCCAACTAAAGTTGATGGTTCTCATTTAAGTTTGAGATGGTTTGTCTATATTAATTACCACAAGGGGAAATCATACAATTAAATTTGTGCTAAAGCTTTACAAATAGAATCTCTGTTGTTCAAATGTCGAAGAATACCCCCGTTCCTATGTATCAGTTCCACACATTCTAATTGCTTGGGTATTTTACCTCACCTTTTGTCAAAAGTGGGAAGAGCAAGACACACAATCCTAGGGCAAGTTAGTTGTCACTAATTTAGGTAAGATGCCATATCCGGATTTTGCCTTCTGTACTTGCTGTGTGATTCTAATTGACTCCCTAGAGAAGCTCAGTGAGAGATGCATAGGGCCAAATCCAGCTTTGGAGCTGTGAGTGAGGAGCTGACGACAGAGGGTGACTCAGGGTATTTGTGTGTGTGAAAGTGTTGAGAGTCGGAGGTTATACAAAGGCCAACAGTCATTAAGCCTAAAGCCCCGTGGAAACTACACCTTGGTTATCAACTTCCACGTTCAGCAGATTTCAGAGTATATTTTGAAATATGCAAGCACCTGAAACTTTTTAACCAGCAGGATATAATTGGTTCAAAAAGAAAATTTAGGAAACTTATAAAAAATAAGTGTATTTTATGTATATATTCTAAAACATAGTTATGTATATATATACATATATTTGAAAACACAAAATATGTTAAGTATACACTTAACATATATTACCTGATAACATATTTGATTTTTAAATTTTCATACAATAATTAATATTTTCAGTGCTGTGCCAGATAGATAATGTTGCTTTGTATACACTCATCTATTCTTTTTGCTCTTTAACACAGCTTGGAACATACATTCTATAATTCTACATACAACTAAGAAATTAGTTTACTTCAAACACTTTATTTCAGTCTAAATTCTCAGCTAAAGAAAAACACATTCTTTAATTTCTGTATAATGCCCAAAAGTTTATGTAGGAATTTCTTTTTCCTGCTAAAGTGATATTAAATTTTCTACTGGACGTGGACCAACTCCAAAGCTTCAGCGTTCTTTGATGCATAAAGATGATTTTCTTTTGTTTAATTTTTTAATTTGAAGAAAGTACAATAGTTTTATAATAGAAAAAGAAAATGGGAGAGTATTTAGTATGTTATTTCAGTAATTAAAAAGAACTATTCTTGGAATATTATTTAAATTCCATAAGATTTTATCTGCATAATGTCTCTCTGAAGAGAGCCTAATGGAAGTGAAGAGATGAAGAAATCAAAGTGAAGATGGGAAGTTGTAAAAATTAGAGAAGTACTGTAAGGAAAAAAGGCTCATAAGCAGCATATAAGACAATAGTTTGCTTTAAACAATGATTAAATGAAAATGAATGTTAAGAAAGTGCTGATAAAATTTGACTCCTCTTTCATTCTGAAGTTGCTAAGGGCTCCTCTTTCTTCTAATTCCAAGGGCACATGTACAGAACGTTTGATACAATCCGAATTTAAACAAGAGAAAATTGCAGTCCTGGTTTTAAAATATATGTGATCTTAACAAGTTGTTTAACTGTCATCATGGCATTGAAATCTGTATGTTTGTTGAATGAAAAAAAAATCTCTTAAGAATGTTAAAAAGAATTTAATTTCAATACTAACCTTTTTTTTTGAGCACTTTCTCTGAGTGAGTTGAATATTTCATATTTAATAAAATATTCACAAATTGAATGTCCACTTCATAAAATGAAATAGAACCATTTATATTTGACAAATATTTTTATCAATAAAACAAATTCGCTCTTTCAGGTTCATGTGTTATAACGATTATTTAGTGTTGTCAAAGATAACATATTCTTCAGCTATGCAATTTGTGAATTGGGAAGTTACAGACATTGAGAATGTGTCTAATCAGTTATGTGGATGTGTTTTCACGAATAGGGGTATTGTTGGTTTGTTTTAGTCCTATTTTCTTACCCATAATTAGAAATAGTTAGAATGGAATGAAATGAGAAGAATACTGAACTCACTGCTTCAATAATTGAGACTTTATACATATAAATAAGAGAAATAAATATTAATACATTACAAAATTTAGTAAATTAAATTGCAAAAATTAAATTAAAAGTAAATTTTCTAAGCCAAAAACAATAATTCAGGAAAATTTGACACTACAAATAAAACGTAATATCTGGCATGGTACATTATCCCATAAGAAACTGAAACAATTCTCTTGTATTTAACCATAAATGTTCATAATGTTAAGATTTTAAAGGTTTCTAATAATTTAGAAAACATTAAACTATTTCTCACATTTTCAATCTTTGTAATCCCCACCTTTATTATTTACTACTTTTGGTTACTAAAAAATTTCCTGCATAATCTGTATGTTTTCTTTACATGATCTTGCTTCAAATTGCAGTTAGAAATTCACTAAGTATGTACAAGGAATTTTTACAAGTAATAATAGAAAATATTAGACTGCCTTGCATATGTATTGTAAGGCTAAGTTCATGAAAATATTTGCTTCAGTTATATGTACTGCATTGCAATATAAACTGGGCACTTCAGAAGGCTGAGGCAGGAGGATTGTGAGTTTGGGCCCAGGCTGGGCAATTTAGTGACTTACTGAGACCTGTTTCAAAACAAAAACAAAAACAAAAACAACAAAAGAAAAACAAAGAAAGGAACAAAGGAAGGAAGGGTAGAGAAAGAAATAAAGGGAAAGAGAGAAAGAAAGAAAAGAAATAAAGGAAAGAAGGAAGAGAAAGAGAGAAAAATGAAGGAAGAAAGAAAGAAAGAAATTTGAGAAACAGTGGTACTTATGTATTGTTAAGCCATTGCACCAGATGAAAGGCAGCTGAACCTTGTGTGTGTACAGTAGCATCTCTCTTAGGGACAGATTTGCCTTCCGAGGTTTCATTTACCCATGATCAGCTCTAATCCAAAAATATTAAATAGAGAATTCCAGAAATAAAAAATTCATACATTTTAAAATGTTCAACCTTCTGAAGAGCACGATGAAATCTTATACCATCTTGCTCTGTCCCACCAAGGATGTGAATAATCCTTTCGTCTAGTGTTTGCACACTGTATATGTTACCCACCCATTAGTCATTTAGTAGAAGTCTCTTGTTAGATTGAGTTGTGCTGTCACAGCACTTGTCTTTAGTAAATCTTATTTTGCTTAATAACAGCCACAAAGAATAAGAGTAGTGATACGAATTGGATAAACAAAAAAGAAGCCATATAGTGCTTCCTTAAAGTAAAAAGGTGAGAGCTCTTGACTTAAAGAAATAAGAAAATTTGAATGCTGAGATTGCTAAGATTTACAGTAAGAACAAATCTACCCGTGAAGTTGTACAAATGCAAAAAAAAAAAAAATTGGGCTTCTTGCTAGCATACTTCAAAGTGTCAAAGATACAGCCACAGGACAGCATACGTATTTAGTTAAGCTAGCTAAGGAATAAAGTCGCGTATGTAGGTTTAGGGAGAAAACATGTTATATATAGGGTTCATCCCCTGGGAGTCTGGGAATGTACCCCCAAATAAGTTAAGACTTCTGTATACTGTTGCTACATATGTCAAAGATTCATTTACTATATTTATCTATGTTTTGGAATACACATAATGAATATGATCAACCGAGACTTCACTGGTGCTTGATGGATCTCATAAGGATGAAAAATGGAGCGTTAGAATTAATCATTTTACTGTCAGAGATCTATGTATCAATCCTTGATAGAAAACATTCTCAGGAGAAGAAACTAGCTATTACTTAATTAGCACCAGAATATTACAAGCACATATTTTCATTTCATAACCATATTTCAAATGAATTATGAAACTAAACAGAAGTCAAAGATGTAATACTGGCTGAAGATGTTGCAAAGTTAAGATGAGCTTGGCCATATATAAAAGAGCAGCAAAGCAATCTCCACACTTAACTGAACTGGCTGTCTGCAACCTGAAAGACATAAATGTTCCTGAGCACAGAGAGGTTTGGAGCACCGATTCTCCACTTTAAAATCTTGTACTAAAGTTAGATGTCTAGCAATCATTAAAAGAGCATGGCATTAGTTTGAATTCTTGATGCTAAAGATAGGCAGGTAGTTATGAGTTGTAGAAACAATCATACTGCACTAAAATTTCAATACTGAAATGTTTGTAGGAAAATATTGAAATGTTTGTAGAAAGTGGAATTAGAGAAGACATTCTGGTTCTTCTTTGGTATCAATATTCTAAAGAAAATAATTTTTACCAGTACAAACTAAAAACAAAAACAACCTTAAAAATTGATATCATTTCTAAAAGCTGGTATTTGGTGTAATTTTAATTTTTATTCATCAATGTTTGCTTTTCAACTTTTTAACACCAAGCTTATGTTTTTATGTTGGCTTTTAACTTCTTAATAAAATTATGATTGTTAATACAATGATATTAAATATGTTTTAATACAAAAAGAAATCAGCACAAATTCTACTCTGGCATACAATTGCTTTCATATTTTTTACCTTGATTAATTCTTGTAAATGAGGATAAAGCATAGCTAATTACAGATTTAATGACAAGCCTACAAATGTAGATGCATAACCAGACATATATTTCAATAATATATAATATAGACAAGACCTATAATACCTTAAAATTATTCATGCTCTAGCTTGAGAGTTCTTTCCCAAAGGTATCTCAGATTGTACAATAACCTTTCTCGACCTCCCTCACTTTCCACCTTGGAATTAGTTTTCTCCCAGAAAGCCCTTCCTTTGCCTCTGATTCTTAGCCCACTTTCCTGTGTGATTAGCCTCTTTTTTCACCATCCCCAGCCTACTCTCCAGAATTAAGAATTATGTTCATTTCAGGTTTTTTTCGACCATCGCTCTATTTTTAATTAGTTGGACAGCTTTCAAATATATGTGGGCCTAGCTCCAAAATTCTTAAATCAGTATTTCCAGGCAATACATCTCAGGTATAAGAACTCTTGAAGAATTCCCCACTTAATTTGAAAGTACAGCTAGGGCTAAAATTATTCCTCAACCTCAGTGCTGTTGACATTCGGTGCTCATTAGTTCTTTGTGGTGGGAAGCCGCCCTTCTTGTGCACTGCAAGATGTTTACCATTCTCTCTTATCACTCACATTTCAACACTGCTTCTCTGCAGCTAGAGGATACACAGATAAAAGCCTTCATTGTGAAACTAGACTTCTGAAATCCAGCGATGGACGGGGCAATGTGGCTCAGTCACGGGCTGGCATCTTTCAGGACACACTGAGAATGTTGAGGTGGAATCAACTGCGGACAAGAAACCTTATCCTGACCACTTGCAGGAGACAACTTCCAGAGAAGCTGGCCCCCTTTCAAGTTACTGAAGAATAATCAGTGTGTATGAAGGCAGCTAACTGGAAAACAGTTGGGGGTTCTCCAACGCGGAGCAATAAATGTGATATCACAAACAGTGCACAACAGTTGTGGTCCTCAGAAGTGGAGAGACGCCCAGATTCAGTTCACAACACCAAAAAGCAGAAATCACCACAGTGAACTGTGTACCAATTAAGGACAGTTTTAACTACGCAACAGATAATTGTAAAGGTGCAAATAGGCCATGCACGATTTTTCACCACAGAACAAAATATTTGCTATCGGCAATCTGAATTGGAGCAACCATTCAAGGTTTTGCAAGGACACAGAATTGTCCTTGCAATCCTTACACTTGGCTTTTGTTCTTATGATGGCAAGCTGTCTGCAAGACTCCAGGCATTACCTTAACATTATGGAGAGGAAAAAGGAACAGGAGTTAAGAGTTAAAGGCCAAGAGCAAAAAGTCAAAAGAAAAAGAAAGAAACTTTGGGCCTCTCTGAAGCCCCAGTTGTATTTCTGACCAGAATTCTGACAATAGATATCCTCAACTTCAGTACCCCCAATACTTTAGGGTATTTAAGTAAACTCATTGCCCCTTTTGAGAAAAGGGAAAACAGTTTTATTAGTTACTTTTCTAGAATCAATGATTTGCAAGAGAGCAGATTTAATACAGGACAATTACAAGCTACAAAATTCACACACAAGCCAAATGCAGGAAGAGTGCAGAACATCCATCTATGCATTGGAGACCCCGAAAATCCAAGCAAGGGCTGGGAGCCCACAGCAATGTCCCCTGTGTGTCCATGTCTGCACTACAAGGCTGAAGAAATCTAGAAATCTATCCTGGGGCCGGGGTATGACACTCACAGTGGAAATGAAGACCAGAGCTCCCCTGAAGTGAAAAGCAGTCATCCCCTTTGACAGTAAGGCCCGCAGCTCCAATTCGAGGCAAACAGCCCAGTTTCATTCAGGAGAACCAGCCGCAACAGAGTTTCCCTTGGGAAACAGCTGCCCCCTGTCTTTTGCTCCCATTCTCCTTTGTGTTGTGTTGGCAACAATCCTCAGGTGGATCTTCTATGCCCAGAACCACACCAGCTCAGTTCAACTGGATGTTCCCACTCAAGTTGATCACAGTCAGTCCACCATCACAGTAATGCGGAGAAATGGGAAGAAATGGATGTGGAGCAGACCACTTACTGATGTCGCTAACAAGTAGCTCTGGAATCCAATTTTGTAATTTGAACAGCAAGAATTTAGAATGAGGAAAATAGCAAGACAGTAGACACGAGAAAAAGGAAATAATTCACATTGTAACCAAGCCAACTATCTGTCTCCTAAGGAGAATTTTTTAATATTTCTACTGGGTAGTAATCAAATTTCTTGGGACAATCAATCTCAGACCTGTAAACCAACACAGGCACTACTTTTACCAAGCTGGTAATTGGTTAATCTGGCTGGAGACGGAATCAGAATAAAATTGGACCTGTATGCATATATTGTGCCTTTCTTCAAAGCATGAACAAAGAAATTGGTACAAAAAGATGCAGTTTCACGGAATTTTGAGATCTCAGGTCTCTTGGGGTTAATTTTATTCTGTAAATTACACTTATGCCCATTTCCTAAAGTTTTAGTTTGAAAGCATTAAGCAGTTGAAAAATACCACTTGATATCTAATTGGCATTAAGACTCATTTTTTTCCACTTGAATTTTATCTTTGCCAGCAAACCATGTCTTGTTCTATAGGCCTTAGTATGTTTCTTTTATGTCTGTGCTCATTAGCTACAAGAGCAGAAGGGCTAGATATTAGTTACTGACTAATGGGATATCTCATTTTATGGGGAAGATTTTTATATTTCACAGTTGTCCAATCAATGAAGTACTTGTTTATATGCATCTCCTTTTATTCTTTTACAGTTATATCAAGGATATTATATCTATTGATTCAGAATTCCTTCAATATTTCAAATTATAATTCATGTTTATAGAGAGTGTGATTTTTATTCTATAACGTATATTTTGTTGGTTCTCAATGTAAAGACATTATTTTTCAGGCCCTTGTCAAACAGCAATTATAATTATTTCAATAAGAAGTTGTCATTATTAATTACAATTTGATTGTAAAGATTGGTGTGGCAGAGGTGACTAATTTTCACCTTGAAATTGGATTTGAAAAAAGAAATACACTGGAAAAGACGGTGCTTCATTTTTTTTGTTTTAATCAATTCATATTTCTAACCCTGTAGCAAATGCTTTGGAGTCTTACAAGGCTCTAGGATCTATTTAGTTGTTTAGGTAAAATTGGGGGGTTAAACTAAATGTTAACTTTGAAATGCTATTTGCTAATAATTTATTTTGATTTTAATTTCTTATAAGGAACTCCTATATGGTGAAGGACATGGTCTTTGGGCAGAAGTCACAAATCCTATAAAATGTACTATTGGTTCTGTGCTTCGTTTTGTACATAGTGCGAACATCTGGGGGGAAAATGTCACTGGACTGAGGAGTTTATGCCAACGTTTTGGCTAATTCCCATAAAAAATCACTGATGGTTTCTTTAAACTAGATTAGGGAAAAGGGTGCTTTTATTTAATTTCTTATGAAACTTGTATTCTTGTAGTCTCCTAAATCTCAAATCAAATGCCTGCCATTCCCATAACATTGGGATATTACAAAAAATGTATAGATTAGACTTTGGGGGACTTGTCTTTTTTTGAAATACAGACACATCACATGAACTTTTTACATCACATTCTTATTTATCCTTAATTCTGGTTTAAAAACTACATGATATTAAATTTATCCTGTTAACAGTTTTGAGTGTGCAGTTTAGGAGCGTTAACTAAAGTCCCACGGTTGTGCAATGAATCTCCACAGCTTTTTCATCTGGCTTAAGTGGGGCGCTATACCCAGGGACAACCTCCCTGCCCTCCTCGCCAGGTCCACGGAAGCCACCACTGTGCTTTCTGTTTCCCTTATTCTTCCTGCTCCGGAGATCTCACACACACGGAATCATACAGCATTTGTCCTTTTGTAACTGACTGTTTCACTCATTTTCCTCAAGATTTATCCATGTTGTAGCATGTGACACATGCATTTTAAAATTATATTTTTCTTAGTCAATAAAACCCAAAAATGTCTAGATTTTTATCAGGGGATCTGTATTTACAAACCCTCTCATGATTCCACTGTAATCCAGCAATGTCCAATAGAAATATAGAAGTTTCTAGTGATATGTTAAATAAGATAAAAGAAATAGCTAAAATCTATTTTAATAATATATTTGATTAAAATATATGTCCAAAATATTATCCTTTCAAACTTTTCAACTATAAAAATGACACATTTAGCATTATCTTTATTCATACCAATTCTTTAAGCATTATCTTTACTCATACTAATCCTTTAAAATTCAGTATACTTTTACAGTAATACCTTGGTTCATGAATGCTTCTGTTTGCAAATATTCGCGTCTCAAACAAAAGCGTTGGGCAAAATTTTTCTTCTATTTTCAGACTCCATATTGAATGACAAACACAGCCATGGTCATTTTCCCCACACGAACACAACCATAGCCATTTCCCCCAAATCGTAAAGCAAATTAAGTTCATAAACAGAGGCACCACAGTACACTCTTGGCATATCTGAGTATGGACTTGCTGGTTGCTACCTGTGCCTAGAAGCTTTTCGGCATTAGAATATACAACTCTAAATGTTTACATTCTTTGGCTTCTAAGCAGCAGAAGACCACTATATAGTTCAATAAAAGAAATACTGAAATTTACATTGTTTCCCTAATTTTTCCAATAGAGACAGTGTCAAATGTGATATCAACAAGTAAAACATCTGCTTCTGGCAGATAACTTATTAATTTAGTTTCTTGGTATATTTAATATAGACTCTAAAATTTCCTTTTCACTCATGTTTCATGAAACAATTATTTAAGATTTTATCTACTTATCTCAATATTTACTTTTCATCATCTCCAGAGTCCTTGAAAAGTTTTTAGAAGCATATCAGCTTCCTTTTGGCTTGAGGTTATGAAGATACAGCCTTTTCCGAATTTGTATCTCATGCTCTCACTGTAAATTTTATCTTAGGTCACAAACATTTTCATTTACTTAACTTTAGGACGATACGCTCTGTGGTGTTTGTGTGTGTATACATGCTGTGTGTGTGCAAATTTTGCCCCCCCCACGCCTCGTGTCCACAATTTGCTTTGTAAAATCTGGTTTGAAGCAGGGCTGAGAAGCCTCATCCCATTGCTTTGATAAAGCACACTAAGTCCTGCTGTGACCCCTAGAAAAGACTGCCCCAAATCCTGGGCAAAATGGGGACATAGAGCAGATGTCTCCGTGAAGTCCTCTTAACAGCATCTGTGCTAAGGTAAAGGCAGATCAGAGCTAGAATGATTCCTCCAGAATAATGTTCCCAAGACTAAGACGGAAATGAAAGACAAACATAAGAATACGCGTTCATTTCAACATTAATATTTGTGATAAGATTAATGGCAATAGCCTTGTGAGATGCAATAAAAATAGGGCTGTTTTGTTTTTTTTGTTTTGCGCTGGGAGGGATCAAGCCCAAGGCCTTGCACATTCTCGGTAAACAACCTACAACTGAGCCCCAACCCCAGCCTGCATGGTTTCAAAAGTATTGTGTTATACTATTGCTAGCATGAATTAGGACACAATTTTACTTTAACATGCCTGTCAAGAAAGAAAATCTGCAAGAGAATAAGAATATACATGGATATGGAAAGTAAACAGAAAACAGAAAATGCCAAAGCAGTGTTTCAATACTCTCTTGATTCTATTCCTTTGAAGAAAGCAGCTCAGACTCCTTCGCCGATGAGAGGAAGACAGACTAATAGAGCCACCAGGGACTGAAGCTTTGCTTCACGGGACTTTGCAATCTCGCCTAAAGCCAGTGGTGGTACAATGCAGTGCAGACAACATGGACAGTCGTCGCCACGCTGAGAACAAAGGAGACACGGCAGCAGGGACAGGTCTGTAGGGAAGGTGGGACTCTGCACCCTTCCTTGGACTATGTGCAAAGGATCCATGAAAATAAATCATCTTAGGAGTGATATGTTGGAACCACGATATGCTGCCTCTTGCTTTTTGCCTTAGGAGGGCAGACTAAATTTGGCAGCATCAAGGAAGAATAGAACATGTGTGCGTGCGCGCGCGCGTGTGTGTGTGTTTATGTGTAGGAAAGAGTTTGAAATGGTAGAGAAGCAAGGGTGAAGTTTTCTGATTAATAAATCTATTAAAATGTATACAGACCATCTTTTGTAATGTTTTGAGCTATCTTCTTTTTCTTTGTAAAGCTATATTGCTGGTGGACCTCTAAAGAATTTCAAGTGATAAAAATGGGTTACACTTCTGCTAGATTATTTTATTTGTAGCTTTTAATCTGAATTTCACCCACACGTAGGGCTCATAAAATTGAGTTATACCTAGCAAACCAATTCTTAAAATATTCTTCATGGTGTGACTGTCATAAATATCTCACCTGAAATAGGGAAGTGCTGGGATCCCTATCAGTTATAGACACTGAAGCTGCGAAGCCCACACCTAGCAGGGAGAAGAAACAGAACTCCAACCTAATATTTTTGCCTTCACATATTGTATTCTCTTTCCTGGACAATCGTTTCTGTTGAGATCACAATAATAAGTAATGTTGTACTAAGAGTTTCCTGGGATATTTCATTACATCATCACGCACATTACTTTTAACATCTTGCCATCTAGGAGCTGTCTTAGAGTTACACTCTATCATTGTTTTTCACAGAGAAAAATACGTGTTTCAGATAAAGTAACTGATCTGTTGAGGATGAGCCAAAAGTAAATGCTGAGCGTTTTTGTTCTGGAAGCCATGTTCCTTCCTTCCACCACACCACACTGCTGGTCTTGACGTTCAGCCTTGATTATTAGAAAGGATGTAGTGAAATAACTCTGAAATGCATAAATATAGATTTTAAAAGATGGATTGCATGAGAAAAAGGAAGCCTAATCTCCTGTTAAAAATTTGAAGTGAACTGTATTATTAGTTTTGGTTTTTTGTACTGCTGGGTAGTGACCCCAGGGCTTCAAGCATGCTAGGCGAGTGTTCTACCAGACCCGGAGGTGCATGTTAATTCTGCAATCATAACAAAAGACAGAAACAGCATGGCTAATGAAATTTTGAGTGAAATATGTGAAACAACTTTGTAACCATCTGTACACTCAAAAAAACCGATGGTCTTTGATTTTTTTAAATTAACAAAATTGTACATATTTATGGTATACGATATATATGTTGTGAAATTATTAATCAAACTAGTTAACATATCCATCACTTCACACATTTATCCTATTTTTTATGATAAGAATATTTAGAATACTCTTCCTTAGCAATTTCAAGTATAACGCATTTTTCTGAGACTGATGTTCTTTGGTCTAGACTTAATTTTACCAAACAAGTAACATCGTATCATTTGTAGTCTTTGTAATTTTTATATTTATCTCTTATATTTTATTATACTCACGTTCCCGCTTAAAAACATCACCAGGTTTTATTAATCGGAACATTCCCTTTAAATACTCAAAGCGGGCTCTTCCCCCACCCTCTGTCTCTCTCGTTCTTCAATACAAGTAAAAAGAGGACACTCTAGGCCACAGAACAACCATCACTTTGCAAAATATTTTAAATCAAAACCATTTTCTCCATAATAGCCGAAGGTCATTTTATAAAAATGTGCTTTTCGGTAGAAGGATGGCAGAAAATCCTTTCCTTTTTGTTAACTTTCAACAACATTGAATAGGTAAGAAATGAATATATTTAATTGCTTGGATGGTATTTCCTGCTGATGAGAAGATAAAATAGAAGACAACCATTTCGTAAACTTGATTTGATGAATTGCTCAGAAAACTGTTCTAGGGATGTTACTAGGTGAGCTTTGGAAAAAAAAAAAGTTGGATAATAAAGTTAAAGAGGTTTACAGGATTAGATGTTGGCACCCTTAGGGAGTGCTAAAATTATTTAATCATAACTCTGCTACTGAACCTTGCTTTCCTCCAGGACATCTATTAATATCTTCTCTAACAAAATCCCATAAAGGAGCTGATCAGTGCTATGTCAGATCTACAGATACACTTTACTGATAAAAAATATGAATTGTAATAAAGGATCATTGCATTTATTTTGTCAACTTTTCAGATTGTCTAATTGCTTCCACATTTCAGATAGACCATAGTTTTGACCAAAAATGTTGAACATTATGTATTCTGTATATAAGAAAAAAAAAAAGACGTGATCATCTAAATCCATCACACTTTATTTATTTTTTCTATCACACTTTAATAGTCAACAATCAAATGGAAGGTTTGGAATGCAGGAGGAAACCACACTCTCCTTTCTTGTTATAGCCCAGTGTCTCATAGAAAAATATACTCACCCAACTCTATTACTAACTCTTTTTCCTGGTCCTCTTGAATGGTTCAGAGACCTTGTATTATCTCCCTATCCAATACCATCTGTCTCCTCTTCACTTAGAAAATGTACCATAATATTTCACATTTAAAACAAGACTTATCAGATATGAACTTGAGATCCAGAAACTGGGAGAGATTTACTGAAAATACAATTTATTTCACCATGTAGTGTGGTCTGCATGCTATATAGATAACTTCATAAAATTTTGCTATATCACAAAAGACTAATCATTGCTACATTTTCAGAGATGAAGAAATGGAGGGATTAAAATCCACAGTGAATTGTGGCAGAGACAGAATTTAAACCAGGGAAGACTAATGACACATG